>JAEMWC010000266.1:585000-612500 GCA_016490735.1 Pachyseris speciosa
GTAACTTATATTTGGTTAACCACTCTTCAACATCACTTCTCCCTTGCGTTGCCACACGTGTCACAGTGACGTCTAGTCTCAGTAGATCCACCTGCAGCCACTGATTGATATCGTTTTTCTCAGCTGACCATCCTCCGGCTACACCTGGAGCGTGTGTGAAGTTCAGTCGTCCCTGGCTACCAGAACCAGCTTCATGATGCGCCGAAGAGGCTTTGATTTGTCCGTCAGAGATCGCACCATTTGCTATGCCCAGAGCATCTTGGCATTCTACTTGTTTTAAGGAAGGCAGAATTCATTATACCACTTTATTAAACCCATTTTGGAATGGGTTAAGAAGGATGCGACTTAGAGAAAGAAATAATGCCATTCACTGCCATAGCACTGTTAAGAGCTAATCAGATGGCAAGGATCACCAGCGATTTCAAAATGAGTACAATAGAGAGGTTTTCCTCTGCGAAAGCCGAATTTAAGTAATTCAGAAACTTATTTCTCTTTTTTTTGTTTTTGTTTTTGTTTTTGTTTTTGTTTTATATTTAGATCTATTACAGGATCCGGCTCCTCTATTTTGCAACGGTGGTCCTTGCTAAACTTTTCCATTTTTTTTTTCATATTTAATATAGCTCGTTTTCACTTTATTACTGTATATAGGTCTTAGCATAGAAGGCCATGCCCAGTGGAATGCTATTATTATTATTATTATTATTATTATTATTATTATTATTATTATTATTAATATTATTATGGAAATATTACGAAATTTCAGTAAAATATAATTAGTTCCTAATTTAACAAAACTCTTTTTAAATGCGAGTACACGGCCCACTTTAGTAGACCTCGTCCACACTAAAGCGTTTTCGTTTGAAAACGCATACATTTCGATGAGTTTTTGCCTTTCGTGCACACTAAAACGCTCAGCGCTTTGACAGAAACTGCATCGATTTTTTTTTTCTCGGAAGTGGATCAAAATGAAAACGCATGCATACATATGCCCCACATATCGTTTTAGTGTGGGCAGCCGTAAACGTATCGAAGTGAAAACGCCTACGTCATCCGCACAACGTGAGTTGCTCCCAGGCATGCGCATATCATTTAACCTAAGTCACACCATGTCATTCAGCGTTTTCGATGGTTTTAGTGTGGACAGTTGAAAACACTGCTAAAACGGCACTGTGGAAACGGATCGATCGATGCTTTCTCAATGAAACCGAAAACGAATACTTTTGAAAATGCGTTACTGTGGACGGGGCCTTAATCTGGTTCAATTTAATTTCCTTTGAAGGATTTACTTGATTATCTTAACCATTTTGAGTAAAAAATGTTCGCAGATTTGGTTAAATTGCAATTGTATTATTATATTGGCCTCTTCTAGCAATACCAAAAAAAACTTATTCTTTCATTTATTTTGTACCACATTTTTCAAACTAGACAAAAAAAATACAGACCTTTGCAGATGTTACGTTCGTCAACAAACCCAGACGGGCAGTAGCAAATGAATGATCCAGCCACGTTCTTGCATTCATAGTCAGGTTCGCAACTATGCAAGTGGCACTCATTAATGTCTGTAAGTATGTTTTTCGTAAACATCATATATTAGAGGGTATTTTAGATCTACTAAATAATATGTGAATACAAATGCTGTTTAAAAATCAGATGTTAATGTTTTTTGTATGAGGACGGGGACGGGGAAGGGGGGGGGGGGGGGGAGGGGCTGTAGAGTTAACTCACAACTGACAAATACTCCGTAATCTCCCCCACTCAAACAAACCACATCCCCACTCCCTCCCCGTGGTTAATATCAACAAAGAAACAAAAATGATTGACAGACACACTGCTACTTTCTTACCCTCACACTGGCCATGATCCCCTGCGGTTAAATAACCCTCGTGGCAGGCACATCTGTAACCTTTATTGGTAAAACCGACTTGGCAAACGCTAACATTGTTTGGACAAGGGTCACCGTGACAAAAATTCTGAAAGGCAAGGAGTGTCCCGTTTAACGCTCGGCGGTATACGTTAAGCGTTTTCGTTCATTTGCAATATTTCGAAAAAAAATTACCTTTAACTGCGAGCGTCTTTTGTCATCTAAAATATGATGCCAACATTATGGTCATCCCACATGTCGCACTTTTTGTAGTTTTTTTTTCCACTTCAGCAATATAATTTTCGTTTTTTTCCTCCGAAAATTTGAAGTTGTACTCAGAAAAATGCACTTTTCGGCCGTTTAGCATGTAAAGATTCTTTAATACATTATTCTTGCCACCAATATGGCTTAATAAATTTGCAGTTTCAACTTTTCCATAACCACGCCTCACTTGTCATGAGTGATTAGCTCTTTCTCGCATTTTCCGTTGAAGGGTTAAAGAAATAAATTATTCAGATAATTCAATCAGAACCTGACCAATTATCTAAATGATAAATGAATTCAACTTGAACTAATAGCATTTGCAACATGTACACATCCAACACGATGAAGATGAATTAGTACTCTAACTGAGGGGCCTTAGTTTTCCACAGTCTACATTAAAATCCACCACCACCATCACCATCATTATCATCATCATCATCGCCGTCGTCATCGCTTCGTCATCATCCTCAAAATCATTATCGTTAAACAAAATTAAGTGAAACATGAACAACACAAAATCGTCGTCTTGTTTGACATGTTTCCATCGACTTCAGTGACATTTTAAATTTAACCCTATGTCCTCCTCGTAAATGATATCAGAACTGCCAACGGCTGTGACAGTAATTTTAATAATAATAATAATAAAAAAATCTATATCGTCCAAAACATCAAAACTACATCCGCGGATTTTACCTCAATAAGTACTTTTTAATTGTGATAGGAAATCAACAACCATACAACATCAATAACGAAAATCATACAGGCATCAAGGCATACCTCAACAGCGTAGTGAATGTAATTTTTCCTTCCCTCCAGTGAAGAGTGTGATGGGCTGTCGTCGGTGTGATTGTTTAACTCGCACGTGAATTGTCCATCAGTGCCAGGTCCTACATTGATGGACAGGCAGTAAGGCTCGAAGTAACACTTCACTCGACAGCTCCCTTCATTCGGCACTTGCTCAGGTCTTATCACGTGCCCTGGAAGAGCTTTATCGAGAATCGATTCTTTGAATATTAACGTGCGCTCATATGATGTTGCAAGAACTGGGAACGAATAATGACACAAATGCCTCATCAATTACAATAGATTTGAGACACGTTGGCAAGTAGACGCACGAACCTTGGAGAAATGAGGATTTAACTCGTCTAACAAGCAATTTCAACATCGTTATGCTACTGCCCCCATTTTATTGGCCCCTTTTCTAAATCTGGTGGCTTTAAGGATATTTAGAATCAATGCTTCAAGGGGAAATTATATATTTGGTAGATAAAGGCAATTCCTGGGTAGATTAGTTTTTCCAATTTTGCGTGGAAATATTATCGTTTATTTTAGCCCATAACCTTATACTGAGTTTATTTCAATTTATTTCATCAGTTCTTTGTTCTAAGTACTTTTCTAATGCACTCACAAATTGTAAGAAGCATCTCGCACCAATAAAGCTGGGGATGTGATATGTGACACTGTCAATTTTCCTACCCACGAAACCCATAAAAGTGTTAAAATAGCTCCCAACCAAAACACAAGGATCTATTTCAATTATACAGACAATCTCCCTACACCAGTCTCCGAATTAGTCTAAAATATTCCTAGCAACAAAATTTATTTATTTAACAAATCGACGTATGTATGTACTCTACTCTCGATTTAATTAAGGTAGATAAAATGTAAGGGGAATCAGTTTTATCTCTTGTTGAAGAAAACGCACCTGACAGAGCTAAAGCGTAAGCCATAGTGATGAGCTACAAATCTTGTAAAGTTGAGAATGTTTACTGAAATCTGACATCGATCAGTTACAATTATTGCAAGCTACCAATTTTGACTACAAATTGGGACCGGTTTAATTTTTTAAACCATTGATAAACAAAATAGAAAATCGTGTTTACTTTGGCAACGAGTTACTGCTCTTCTCTCTTCTATTTACTTACTTCCATTTCACAGACACGTTAAGGCAGTTCCTTGACAGTAAGATCTTGTCTAATGTTAAAATTGAAAATTGGAAGTATTTCGGACACCGTAATTCACTGGAAAAGTTCACGCGCAGCAACAAAATGTAAAATTCCTCAAGCCCTGCGTTACTTGTGATGCCATTATCATCGTCCGTACTCTTAAGGACTATACTCCTGCACCTAGCAGCGCGCGAGAAGTGTGACAGTTATTATAAAAATTAATTCTACTAAACAGTTTCATCTTATGAATACACATAGCAGCAAAAGACCTTGGTGCTGTTATGCAAAACACATGCAAGTATATATCTATTAGGACAAGAAGAGGAGACAACTTTCTTCAATGGCAAGAACTTATTCGCCAGAGTTTTGAGGTAAAGCTACTTCAGCTAAGCGAGTCTTGTCTCAGGACCGCTCATGTTTCACTCTAATGGAGAATGTCATTGGCCCAGTCCCAGGTTATTTTTATCCCACGCAGATATTGCCAAGTGACGCATTCTGACAAACAGCAGACCTAACATTGGTGGAACTTATAAATTTTAGCTCGAGCTATCAGAGTTTCCTATTTCAATTTTTATTGAAAGAGTAGCAGGTGACCACATTGTATGGGCTGAATGATCGAAGGGCTCAACTTTTCAGTTTTCACCAGCTGCTGATATAATAATACTACGTCTAAATCCAATGCTGTTCTTCTTATTGGTATAAGAGTGAACTTTATGGATTGGTATAATATATGAGTGACCAAAATAACTAAGATACCAGCAAGAATTTGAGATATTTTGCGTCACTTGTGACGTCATTTTTATCGTCTGAACTCAAAAAAGACGATAGCAATGGACAAATCACTGCGAAAGAAATTTGACAGTTATTAAATTCTAAATTTCCACGTTTATTGAATGTACATACCAGCAAAAACCCTGGTACCATTCAGAAAAGGCTGCGTATGCTCCCACTATATTTAAGCTAAGTATTTACTTAGCAGTATGCTAAACAGTTTACCGTTACTAGACACTTCTTGCGAAACACTTTAATAACGAGAATTCACAGTGAGTGTATATTTAGGACAATTACCAAAGTTTCCATAGCTTATTGTCCGTCTCAGATTCGGTGAAGCTGATCTAAGGCCTACGACTCCCAGTACAGGAAAAAACACTTAACACCGACCTAATCGCCCCCATATCTATTCCGTGTACATAATATCGGGACTACTGGATGTCAATGATGCAAATTACACGTTAATCTTCTTTTGTTAATAGTCCGCCACATACCACAAAAAGCACTTGTGAACTAAAACGGACAATCTTTGTTAGTTTAATTCCGATTGCATCACGTATAAGGTGTTGCTTTTAATATATTTTGCCTTAAGCTTATGACCTAGTAACAAACTCGGTAACATCGCGAGATTAACTTATAAAGTTGATGAAACTCACCTGCATACAGTACTGAGCCCATTCTAAACGAAATCCACGTAAGGAAACCGATGCCCTTAATAGAAAACATGCCCTTAGCTCCACATAAGTTCCCTGAGTCTTCCTGTTGTTGTGAACGGTTTTTTTTTTCAAATTAAATGGCTAATTTAAACGTGTGAGTCATCAATTATCCTGTCTTCCTATGCAGCGCTAAATTATTTATAACAAACAGGGAAAATTTACTGAATGCTGATTGGCCCAAGAAGAGGATAAATTTGTTTTCTTAATGTTGCTTCTAAAGAGGGAAAAAATACTCACTCCCGATTTGGTGCCCTGCAGGCTTACATGCTTCTTTGGAAAGCAATATGATCCAACACGCGTACGCCAAGGCCTTCCATTTTACCACGGCATCTTGCCGCTCAATAAGAAAAAGAACATGCATGTAGAGCCATTAATAAGAGTGAGAAATTTAGTGGAACAAGTTCACTCATCAGGCCAAAAATCATTCTTTGGACAAGCCGATTACCATTTTACGTGTGTTTTTGGTTGTTTTGTTGTTGTTGTTGTTTGAGAGATAGAAACCCTCTACAGCACAGGTGAATAACCTGAAGCGTAAAATTTGCTTTATCGTTGTTTCCTGTGTTCAGATATGAAACACTTATTCTCTCTCAACTACATGTGAGTAACAATCAGCGATACTCGTTTGGACGTAAAGAAGTAGTTGAATTGTTAGTTTGTGTTGCTTGCAAGCGAACGCGTTAACTAATTTTTTCACGCTTGGCTGCCTGTTTTTCGACGTGCCTCGACAATGTTAAAAAAAATTGTTTTTAATATGTTATAAACATGCGGGAAATTCGCAACGTGTCCACGCAAAAAATTAAGAATTGTCACTCACGCGATTAATGACATCTCAGTCTACACTTCCTTCCTGCCAAATCAACAAATTGTTAACGTTGCTGTTGATCAGGAATATACTGCCAAGTTGTTTCCACAGCCTGAAATCTGCGGCATTGTAGTCTGTTTCGCTTAGTGGTTGAGTCGTTGACACAGGGACATTACCATTAGTTTGCCAGTCCTCTTAATCTTCTTTGGAAATAATGGTACTTAGTGAAATGATAGCTCCACACTAAGATCCAGGGACCTCCGTTAGTTTCCATGGCTTGAACCGTTAGGCTGTAGGTTGCCAAATATTCGGTTTCTATTTACGTTTTCCAAAGGCGCAAATCCTCGCTCGCTTTGCGCGCGAGCCCACACCCCCTGCGGGCGTGTGAGGCGAGAGAAAAACCAACTGTGAGATTTCCATAATATATATATTTAGCCAAGCCTAAAAGCGGAGCTCCAAAAGCATTCTTTTTCTACTGGCAGGTATATATAGTCTGCTTGTCATATCAACCATCTGACCTCACGCAAGCTACAGACTTACTGCTGTAAAAATAGTATGGAAAGGTGATCTGAGCTAGTGGCACAGTGGATTTGGAACCCTCCCCCCCCCCCACACACACACCCCCAACGCGGATTTGCACCCTCCAGTCCAGATCTGCTTGTGGATCAGATTTGGACCCTCTAGTCCAGAACTGCTAGCAGATATGAACCCCCTTTTACGGATTTGGACCCCCCCCCCCCCACCCCTCCTAAAAATAGGCGTTATATTGAGTAAAGTAATGAAAATTCCTTTGCAAATTGAGTTTGGAGATGTTTTAAAAGCAAAATAAAAGTATTGAGGTACGTTATTTTAAAAATAATCTTTAATACTTTGTGTAAAAAAGAACCTGCGACACTAATTTGCATCTATAAATTTTCAAAACAAAACATTTCTTAACAACTTAGAGCAATACCTAAGGACAGGTCTGTTTCCCCGTTCAACTGTACTACTTAGTTATGGTTTAGAGCCACTAGAAATTGGTGGAGAAGCCTGGTGATTGCTCCTTTGAATCAGTATCATATCAGATATATAGTGATTCAGATCATCACTTCATAATGAATGCAAGTTAAATTATCCACAGCCTATCATGAGACAGTCGGAAATCAGAAATTGTGTATCCTCTGGATATATGTATGCTTAAAAAAATATGAAAGAAATTTTCCTTTTTTTCCTCATACAAAGGCTTCCTAGGGAATTTGACGATGTACAAAGGTGTGTAAGCACCCAGAGCTTCGATTTGGACTGTTTGAATCAAGAAAGTCTCTTCCATGGGACTGCAAATGAAGGTTTTTTGCCGTGGTTTCTTTCGAGTTGGGATCATCAAAACTCCAGCACATGGGATATTTGCATATGTTTGGATGTGCATGACATCCCCAGAGATACAAACAACAAAGCTCCCATCGTCCCTGAGGAATAGAACAACAAAACTTGGTTCATTATCTACGCTAAGCGAAGCAAACGATCTCGTCGCCCTTGCTTATATTACGCAAATTGCTGTGCCTGCTTTCATCTTTCTCTCTTACACTGTAGAGACATTGAAGCAAACCCAGGTCCAAAGAAGTCGCAAAAATGTCAAGAATGTGAGCGGACCTTAAGAAAAAATCAAAACCAAATAAACTGTAAGTGCTGCACTGATCTTTTCCACGTAAAATGCGTTTGCCTCTCAAATGATATCACGCCTACTCAAAATAATTTCGAATGTACCCGATGCTTGTGGACTGAGCTGCCTTTCCATGCATATCACGATATTCATAATACAGATCATGAGCAGTTTTCTAGTGGTGAAAATCCCTCTCACATCTCAGCAACACTGGATCCTGGCCCAGACGAGCATTTACAATCTCTCATCACGAGGCCGAAACACCTAAGGGTGATGCACCTCAGTACACAAAGCATGGTTTCAGCATTCGAGGAACTCCTTCTAACTATAAAGCAATATCCGTTTGACGTGATAAGCATGAATGAAACCTGGTTAAAAGACAACCCTCTTTTATTAAACCATGTGACCATACCGGGTTATAATTGCGAATTTTGAAGCCGTAATTCCATCAGAGGTGGAGGTGTGGGAGCTTACATAAAGGAAACTTTGACCTTTAAACGCAGAAGTGATATCGAGGATAAAGAACCTCACCTTGAACATCTGTGGCTTGAATTTCCCGGTAGAAATAAACATAGCAAGCTTCTTTTAGAAACAATGTATCGCTCGGAAAGAATGCTGACCTCAGCGGAATAGCTAGAGCGTTTTGAGAGCCTCCTTGGTTACTTAACTGCAACCTGGGATGGTCTTATAGTTGTGGCAGGAGACATCAACATATATCTACTTGGACCAAATAAACCTATAACTAGCCAATATCAAGACATATGACCTTCATTAAACTTACATCAACATGTACATAAACCAACCAGGACAAAAGATAAGACGAGCACACTTATAGATCACATAATTTCTAACTTTCCAGAACGTATTTCGCATACTGATGTTCTTCCTTGTCCTTTAGTCAGGGATCATGACGTCGTCTATGCAACTATTAACATCAAAGTTACCAGATTCCAAACAAGGCACAAATTCATCAAAAATTTGAAGAACTTTGTTGAATCTTCTTTTATTGATGACTTTAAAACACTACCATTTGCAGCCTCTTTTGCCGTCTCCGATCCGGATGAAAAGCTTGAAATATTAAGCTCATTGATCAAGGAATGTATCGATAGGCATGCATCACTAAAATTAACGAAGGTCACTCGACCACCTCCCCTGTGGCTTAAAGATCCAGCCATTGCAGGACTCAAGGAACAAAGAGACCACCTACGATCTGCAGCAAGAGCTAGTAACAACAAAAAAAGAAACTTGGGAAAAGTTCCGTGCGGCCCTTAATCGCCTTAAATAATTAATTAAGTCAATTAAGAGAAACTTCATGGAAAGAATGTTGTCATCTAAGAAATCAAAAGAAGTGTGGAAGGTAATTCACCGTATCCTACATCCGAGCCCGCAGCGAATAACTATGCAACGGGACAGTAAAAGCCATGAAACGTTCGGAAGTAACTATAATGATCCTAGCCGACTTCTCCAAAGCCTTCGATACGATCTGCTTCAGAAATTTTATTACCAAGATGAGTAAACTAGGTTCCTCAAGAAACTTTCTGATATGGACACTCAATTATGTTATGCATCGTAAACAATTTGTACAAATCGATGACACGTGCTCAGAGGTTAAAAACGTGAATTTTAGGGTTCCCCAAGGCTTCATCCTGGGCCCGGTATGTTGCTGATCTTCAGGACAATGTAAATGTCAAATGCTTCCAGTATACGGACGACACAACAATCTACGATCATGCCAAAGTACCTGACCTGAATAACTGTAGAAACACTATTTACCAATCAATTAATAAACTAAGTGTCTGGTCTAAGGAGAGTACCCTCGCCTTTAACAACGACAAAACCAAGGTTATGATCCTCTCCACCCCGCAAATGTCCAGAGTACATCACCTTGACGAGCATGATCCTTTATAAACTAGAACGTATTAAGAGCGACTTGCTGTACCGGTCACCTATACCTATGCAAGATAGAAAAAATTGATTTTCTGAAAATTTGTCAGGAAGAAGGTCTTTACTCACTTATTTTAAAACTGTAACTTTGAGGTTGTTTGGATTTTTATTTTCTTCTCCAGACGGCATTTTGTATTTTGCCCCTAACAGAGCCAAACTCGGCCTTGAAATAGCACTTTTTGCGAACGCTAGCAAGCCAAATTATTGCGCGTAGCTGGAAAAGCTAACCCATATCATTAAAATATAATGTTTTAGTAGTTATTTTGTGTTGCCAGATCCACATTTAATCCGAACCTGAATTTTTAACAAATTTTCAAAATTATACGCTACGGTGATGTCGCGTCACATCCAAAAAGTCAATCTGGTACATGGATTTACCTCCCAAAACTATTTTTCTGGATAAACATATCACTTCATTTTGCTTTTTATCGCAAATCTAGCTTGGGTAAATAAAACGCAAAAACTTGACAGCGTCTTGAAACCAGGCACTTGAGCTAATCGCTTGACATTTTGACCTTTCACGCCGCGATTATTGTCTCGAACATTGACCCTGAAATGTTCCCCTGTGGGTCTTAATTCCGGTGAAATAGTTGTTTTAAGCCTCCAGATATCAGCTATTGTAATTTAAAGACAGTTTCTAGCCGCAAACGAGTATATTTAGCAAAGGCTTATTTTGAATAATTAAGCGTAAACATTTGGTGGTTAGCGAGCACAGACAATGCACGCAACAAAATGTCGCTTTATAAATCGTTATCGAGAAAAATCTTTAGGAAAACTAGAAGAATAAATAGTTGAATAACTACTTGGAGTTATTTCTTACCTTAATCTCGCCTATCTTGATAAGAAATGGTAACATTGTTGCTGACGTCTTTAAGCTACTTTTCGTGGCGTGACGAAGC
Organism: Pachyseris speciosa; assembly: GCA_016490735.1. Classification (NCBI taxonomy): domain Eukaryota; kingdom Metazoa; phylum Cnidaria; class Anthozoa; order Scleractinia; family Pachyseridae; genus Pachyseris; species Pachyseris speciosa. The sequence goes on from JAEMWC010000266.1 coordinate 595,843, forward strand.
ACTCGGATTACATATTAACCATGACACAGGGTACCCAAGCTAATGATTCGATTCGTTTTGCTTTTCGTTCGGTTATCGTCAGTCGGTGTCGGCATTACAGTTACATTTTCACAACCTCCGTGTTGACCCGCCAATTCTGTTAAAGGAGCAGTGTCACCGGAATTTTTGCTGTTTTTGGTTCAATTCTGCCAAAATTACTGCCTTTTACCTGTTATCGCGCAAAAAATGCTCCTATAGAATCAGCAAGATGAATTCCAATGAAATTTTAACAGGGAGAGCTAACCATAATAATTTTTTTGGTGATTTTTCAATGCATAGCTTGAAATTTTGAAGAAAACAGTTTTTTCAAATTTCAATCCGTTTCCATCCTCGTCATCTTAGATGGAATACAGGAGTTTATAGTGTCAATGCAGTACTACAGTCTTTGGCAACAAAACTAGACCATTATATTAAGGTTTCCACTGATGCATTGGCAGTTTTAAGCTTTTTAAATGATGGTACAAAAGCGTGACACTGCCCCTTTAAGTACTATTATAATAGTTCCTAGTGGCTGATGAATCCCCGCTAGACAGTTCAGTCTCTTGAAAGCTGCACATGGGTGAGATATTTATTATTTCTGGGTGTAACATTTACACATGGTTCTTACCAGGAGCTTATTGTTATTGCTCCTACACATACTTATTATATTAATTGTAGTAGACCTGGTAATGTACGTTCTAGAACACTTCCATTTTAGACACAAATTATTATACTAAAAAAAAAAATAATTATATGATTATATGATAGTTTCAGTTCCTTTGATAAATTCTTCCAAATTCCCCCACCCACGCCCCTGTTCCACGGCTAAAGTTCTGCAAAATACCTATAAAAACACCTATTAAGGATTTCTGTCTCATTTTTATATGATGAATGTAAAACCTATTAAGACAACACGTTCTGCTCTCTTTCATTTGCGAACACAGCTTCTTGTCTAAACTGTTGAGACTTTTGTGACCGACCTGTTTATCATACTAAAAGTGAGTAAAACATAGCTCTACGTTATTCTCTGAAAAATAGGTTAAGTGGGGTGTTGGGCGGAAAGAATTGATCAGCCTGCGTTGCAGGCTTAAACGGGGAAGGGAGGTGGAGGGGAGGCGAAAACCAGTGTCCCGTTCTGAGCTTCCATCAGCACAAGCTCCCCCACTGCCCAGTTTTACGCGTGCTCCGCAGGCTAGAAATAGGGAGGCCAGTGGGGGGCCCGTTCTCATTAGATGTTACTCTCTCAGGTTCAGATCGTTTAATTTGCGAATTATTATCTCGCCCTATACTCCACGAGCTAGTGAGATGTTCCTTTGCCACTGATACATCGAAACGATATGGGTGCATGTGGTTTACATATTTCCATTTCTGTCTCACTCATTACAATCGCAAGCTGAAACAAGTCCACCTAAAGCATCTATGTGTTCTGCCTTGCGTTTGTTATTAAAACCGTCATCCGTTGCTAAGTCAAAGTAGTTGCCAATACAATACGAAGCATAGCAATGCTGAGCTGCCTCAGCCGCTTTTCTTTGTACAGGGCACAGGTGTCTAGGTCCCGGGAAGGGGGGGGGGGGTACTCTTGGAAAAAATTGGGTGGGGGTGTGCGGCCTGCTTCCTTAAACCCTTACCCTATTTCATACCAAACTCTGCGATTTTCCCTACCCTATTTCAGACCTGCCAAAAATTTGATACCATATTTCAGACCTATTTCACGTACACAGTTGGCATAAACATAATTAAAAGACAAAAAAAGAAGGGCTTTTGTTGATCGTCTTATCGGCTAAAGATGAAGAAGTAGCTTCTTCTAAAAAAACATACCGAATTCAAGACTAGAGTGCACAAACCATACCCTATTTCAGACCAAAATGGTCAAAATTGATACCCTATTTCAGACCAAAATGGCTAAAAAACCGTACCCTTTGGGACCGCACATACGTATATCCCCCCTCCCCGGTCTAGGCTGTCATATACAATTGGATGCAGCAATTGTACTTCTTGAAGTATGGTATGTGCTGCTGCTCCTCTGCCACCGTGATATCTGGCACTGAAAGATCACCTTGATCATAACGACATTTCGCCGCCATTCTAGAAGAAAAAAAGAAGACCGCACTTGCTGTGTGGCGAGATACTCGTCTCTCTTGAACAGCATCGAGCCATCCATCTTCTAGGCAAATCTCATGTCTCGGGCTACATTAATGGGATCCTCTTTTATAGCCTGCTGCCTGGCCAAGATTAAATTTTTCCTCCAAGTATTTCTTCTGGGTATCACTGAATAGAGTGAACTTTTTGGTTGTCTTCAAGGCCCACCCCTCGGGTAAAGTGTTGGCGCTTACTGAGATGTGTCCTTGTTCAAGTACTGTCAAGACTGCTTCACTCGAGCCTTCGACTAAAAGGGCCTGGTATTTCTTTTTAGCCAAGTTCAACAGAGTGCATCTCTCATGCAACATCTTGTACTGACCAAACAATAGGTGCTTTTCCAAACCGGAATGCCTCTGGTACATTTTGACACATCCTTCATTTGGGTACGTAAGGAGTTCACTCGAGAACTTCCCCCACAAGTGTGGCAAAACCACATGAAGCCATTAAATTACAATTTTTAACTTTAATATAAACGCAGGATTCTCCGGTTACGTATGTTGTATACAAGTAAAACCAAATCCGACGTTAATTTGAAACGCCAAAGAATACAACGCTTTTTACAAGAAAACATTAATCGCGCTAAAACAAGACAGCTCCAAAACACGTGCACCGCAATTCTGCGAAATTTGATACCAGGAAGTGCACACCCGTTATCCCGAGACAATGAGCTCGTTGAAAGAAAAAAAAAAGCAGCAACAAAACAATCAATTGCAAAAAACAAACAACCAAACAAATAGTAAGAATTTGGACCCTCTCACGTGACCTTAGCATTCCTGTGACCGTGTTTTTGTTTTGTAGCCAGGCCACTGAGAGTGTTTCGAACAAGCTATAAAGACGCAACAATGTTACCATTTCTTATCAAGATAGGCTAGATTAAGGTAAGAAATAACTCCAAGTATTTATTTTTTGTTACACCCAGAAATAATACATATCTCATCCATGTGTAGCTTTCAAGACGTTGAACTGTCTAGCGGGGATTCATCAGTCACTAGGAACTATTATAATAGTACTTAACAGAATTGGCGGGTCAACACGGAGGTTGTGAAAATGTAACTGTAACGCCGACACCGACCGACGATAACCGAACGAAACATTAGCTTGGGTACCCTGTGTCAATGGTTCATATGTAATCCGAGTGCTTCGTCACGCCACTAAAGTAGCTTAAAGACGTCAGCAGCAATGTTACCATTTCTTATCAAGATAGGCGAGATTAAGGTAAGAAACAACTCCAAGTAGTTATTCAACTATTTATTCTTCTAGTTTTCCTAAAGATTATTCTCAATAGCGATTTATAAAGCGACATTTTGTTGCGTGCATTGTCTGTGCTCGCTAACCGCCAAATGTTTAGGCTAAATCACGCAAAGTAAGCCTTTGGTAAATATACTCGTTTGCGGCTAGAAACTGTCTTTAAATTGCAATAGCTGATATCTGGAGGCTTAAAACAACTATTTCACCGGAATTAAGACCCACAGGCGAACATTTCAGGGTCAATGTTCGAGATAATAATCGCGGCGTGAAAGGTCAAAATGTCAAGCGATTAGCTCAAGTGCCTGGTTTCAAGACGCTGTCAAATTTTTGCGTTTTATTTACCCAAGCTAGATTTGCGATAAAGAGTAAAATGAAGTGATATGTTTATCCAGAAAAATAGTTTTGGGAGGTAAATCCATGTACCAGATTGACTTTTTGGTCTATGAATTCGACCTAAATTTGGATGTGACGCGACATCACCGTAGCGTATAATTTTGAAAATTTGTTAAAAATTCAGGTTCGTATTAAATGTGGATCTGACAACACGAAATAACTACTAAAACATTATATTTTAATAATATGGGTTAGCTTTTCCAGCTACACGCAATAATTTGGCTTGCTAGCGTTCGCAAAAAGTGTAATTTCAGGGCCGAGTTTGGCTCTGTTAGGGGCAAAATACAAAATGCCGTCTGGAGAAGAAAATAAAAATCCAAACAACCTCAAAGTTACAGTTTTAAAACAAGTTAGTAAAAACCTTCTTCCTGACAAATTTTCAGAAAATCGATTTTTTCTATCTTGCATAGGTATAGGTGACCGGTACAGCAAGTCGCTCTTAAGAGCCAATTTCTGTAAATATCGAGAATCCGGCGTCACTCGTGAAATTTCAAAAGTCAAAGATCGTGAAGCGCTTGCTTTTCTCTGAAATCGAGGAAAGTTTGAAAAACGCCATTTTACCGCCATGACGCTGTGTAAAAATAGTGTAAAATGATGCATTTTGTTATCGCTCGTGTAGATAAACGCGGTATCATCTATCAATTCGACTTGGCCAGATCATAAGGCATCTCTTGGTTTTTCCAAAGCATAAAATTATTTTGGAAAAGCTACTGGTATATAACTGTTTTTGACCGTTAAAAATACCCCACTTCAAACGCTTCAGCGAATGAGCTAATTTTAGCTAACTTCCACATCACAAAAAGCCCACTGGTACATACAATTTAACGTTGAAATTAGTATTTTCATAAAGTGCACATTTTGTGATTTTTTGTGTTAAAATGTCTTCCGCGGTCCGACAAAAGTGCTCCGTCGAGAGACAGAAACGTGAAGTCAAGTTTTGCATCGCCGCCATTCTTGAAATCAACATGAACCTTGCCTTCTTCGAACCAAAGCTTTGTCAAGAACTAAAAGTCTGCCGATGGAAACCTTAACTCGCTATTCTGAACGCCTAAGTGTTACAGTACAATTCCAAGCTTACTGTTTTCAATCTGTCTGAGAGTGATAACCTTCAACATAAGTTTTAACAACGTCAGAGCAGGTGATGAAATTATGTAACTCGACGCTGATTAACACGGCAATTTCCAAGTGACTTTGATGACGTACGCTCGTTCTGAACTGCTTCTTTCCTCGAACTATCACCTTTGTAAAGTTATGATGTTATGATATCTTGAATTCCTACTTGGCTACCATCTTCGGTTACAGAAACGTTGCTGTACTTTGCCTGTACAGGGAAATTTGTTACATGCAATTGCGTGACGTTGACCAAAGGATTGACAAAAACAATGCTGTTGGATAACCGATAATATTTTCATTTGAACTTAGCAACAGCGTTCGAGTCAAACAGCTGAAATAAAAGGACTATAAAAATATCTTATCTTTTAAAATTGCCTTGTACACATGTCCAGGGGCTAATTGTGCCGAGTCCAACGTTTCGAAAGAAAGAGTCATAAATAGCCCTCCCGCAAGAACTAGTAGTCCTCCTCATTTGTTAAAATAAAAGGCCCTTATATTAATTGTTTGCATAGATACTGTTAAATTTCCCTTTCTTATTTTTTGCGACCTTCAAAAAAAGAAAACCATGAACTTTAGGACAAAACATTTATTTGGGTATCTGGAGTATGGAATCGAAAGAGTGAACATGCCGCAATTTTAGGTAGGACCGCATTGCATTTTTTGAGCAGGGAGGGGAGATGGAGGTGGGTAAACAATTTTCTGAGAAAAAGCAATTTGTCAACTTTGCTTTTAAAGAGAATAATTTTTATTATATCTATTTACTTAATTGTACATAATTTTCTTGCAACCACATACAGTGATATCTTCATTCTACCGCTACCCCTACCCCATTGACTTCGATAGTCCAAAACCCTCCCCGCTGGTACCAAAATTATACGAAGAAAATGCGGGCAAACATTACGCTATTCGAGCTAAAATCGAAACATTCGTTTGCTTGGTATGGAAAGATACGCACGTCGCTGGATCTTCATGGTGACGAAGCAATATGGGCTTCCAGCAGAGGAACAAGTGAATTTCCCTGCGGAAAAAGACTGTCGGTGCTTTCGTCCCTGCACTGCTACCATATTATTGTATATCAGTGCTCTTTGGTGAAAAGCAAGAAGGTTGGAAAACTGTGAGAGAGACTACTTCCGGGTGCTATGTGACAACTTCATGAAGCTACAACTGCAAAGCAGCGCCATAAATAGCCTTCCCCCAACACAGAAGCCTATTCCACAAGATAATTATAATTTGCAAAGACACCGGTACTTTTCGCTTTTACATTTCTTGTGACCATCGGAAAGAAAACCTTGGACAAACCATTTATTTGGGTATCTGGAGTGTGGAATTGAAAGAGTGAAAATAAAACTCGAGGACATGCAGCAATTTTAGGTAGGAGCTATTGCATTTTTGAGTAGAAAGGAGTGGTGGAGAAAAGAAAAAAAACTGAAAAGAAGTATTTTTGTGAACTTTGCTTTTAAAAAGAATACCTTTCACTCCTACTCCACGTTTCCTTCACAGGGATATCTTTCACACCAACACTACCCCCTTCCCCATTTACTTCGCTAGTCCCCCACCTCTGCCCGCTGGTACCAAAAAAACAGTGCGCTATTCGAGCTAGACAGTTAAATCGAAACATTCGTATGCTTGGTATGGAAAAATACGCACGTCATCAAATAGAATCACTGGAGTCACAGTTTCAAATCGCTGGATCTTCATGGAATTTCTCACAGTAAACAACGTAAGAGCAACTAGCGATCTCCATGCGATAATTATAAAGTGGGATGACATTCGATTGAACACCTGATTATTACGCCTCTCTTCCTAACGTGGTTTCCTTGACTGGACATGTGTACAAGGCAATTTTAAAAGATAAGATATTTTTATAGTCCTTTTATTTCAGCTGTTTGACTCGAACGCTGTTGCTAAGTTCAAATGAAAATATTATCGGTTATCCAACAGCATTGTTTTTGTCAATCCTTTGGTCAACGTCACGCAATTGCATGTAACAAATTTCCCTGTACAGGCAAAGTACAGCAACGTTTCTGTAACCGAAGATGGTAGCCAAGTAGGAATTCAAGATATCATAACATCATAACTTTACAAAGGTGATAGTTCGAGGAAAGAAGCAGTTCAGAACGAGCGTACGTCATCAAAGTCACTTGGAAATTGCCGTGTTAATCAGCGTCGAGTTACATAATTTCATCACCTGCTCTGACGTTGTTAAAACTTATGTTGAAGGTTATCACTCTCAGACAGATTGAAAACAGTAAGCTTGGAATTGTACTGTAACACTTAGGCGTTCAGAATAGCGAGTTAAGGTTTCCATCGGCAGACTTTTAGTTCTTGACAAAGCTTTGGTTCGAAGAAGGCAAGGTTCATGTTGATTTCAAGAATGGCGGCGATGCAAAACTTGACTTCACGTTTCTGTCTCTCGACGGAGCACGTTTGTCGGACCGCGGAAGACATTTTAACACAAAAAATCACAAAATGTGCACTTTATGAAAATACTAATTTCAACATTAAATTGTATGTACCAGTGGGCTTTTTGTGATGTGGAAGTTAGCTAAAATTAGCTCATTCGCTGAAGCGTTTGAAGTGGGGTATTTTTAACGGTCAAAAACAGTTATATACCAGTAGCTTTTCCAAAATAATTTTATGCTTTGGAAAGACCAAGAGATGCCTTATGATCTGGTCAAGTCGAATTGATAGATGATACCGCGTTTATCTACACGAGCGATAACAAAATGCATCATTTTACACTATTTTCGGCAGCGTCATGGCGGTAAAATGGCGTTTTTCAAACTTTCCTCGATTTCAGAGAAAAGCAAGCGCTTCACGATCTTTGACTTCTATTTTCGAAAATAACTCACCATAGGTTTTATTCATGCAAGATATGAAGAATTTCAAAATTTCACGAGTGACGCCGGATTCTCGATATTTACAGAAACTGGCTCTTAAATCCTGCAAACTGCTTGGAGTTCACATCAATGAACACCTTAAGTGGGACGATCACATCAAGCACACGGTATCAGGATGCTACGGCACTCTACCAATATTAAGAAAACTGAAGTATCTCGCCAAATATGAGCTCAGAAAGCAGCTAGCAGAAACATTGATTTTGTTAAAACTAGCTTATGCCGATCTGGTCTTTTGCCCTATTTCACAATTCTTACTTCGCCGTTTGCAACGGGTTCAATTCGCTGCTGCAAGTTTTGTACTTGGTCACTATGTTGAGAACTTTCGGGATGTACTTAAAATCGGATGGCTTCCAATCAATGAGAGAAGAGATCTGAACCTCCTGAAGTCATGCTTCACAGCCTTGCAAAACGCTGAGACTTGGCCAGATTATCTTAAAATAATAAAACAGGAATTCCCTAAGGAACTGCGCTCAAGCATTTCAATTAGATTAGTGGTCCCGACCGAAAACGGCACTTTTCAAGATAATGCGTCGAAGCTATTTAATAATCTACCAGAAATTATTAGAAGCTGTAAAGATTACAGAACCTTTTTAAGACTCTCAAGGAATTTTTTAAGAAGCAGAGTACAAAGCGATTACTTAGTTTTACTGTAATTGTATTCCGTTATCCTGTATTTACTGTATAATTTGTAAATAATTTAATTTGATTTATTTTTGTAATTGTAATTAATGTAACTTAACAGGGAAGAGCCACCCAGTGGATCTGTTAATAAATCGTTATTATTATTATTATTATTATTATTATTATTATTATTATTATTATTATTATTACTTCATCAAACATTACAAGATTGGTGTGACCAGCTACTTATAAAATTAATTGAAAGACTATATGCAGGAGAGGGATGTCCCAAGGATGTGTACATTGATGAGAAAGAGTTTAATTTTAAGTTTTAAGTTTAATGATACTTTGTTATGCAAATACAACTAAGTTGATACAAAACAAAAAAAAAGGTGCATGACTGGAAAATAATTGGGAGAAATTAAATTCCCATACAAAGAATATTTAACAACTATCCACCGAAGCGGAGATGGCTAGTGGTGGATATTTACCGACACTGAGGTTAATTGTTGTTTGGTATATACTAAAACAGTAAGATAATTTACACGACAAAAAATTAATTTTAATTCCGAGATATTCCAGGAACGATTGCAATATTTTCCCGCGCGCAAAGGACTGAAACAACAAGCCGCCTGTTTCCTCGCTGAGAGATAAAATTTCTGAAGACATTTGTTTAGTTCTGGTGGTGCCATTTATTCAAATGGAGTTGCAAACTCTCTCTGTACATGTATTTGAAACCATTCTGTAAAATATATTCTCCAACTTTGGTTTTCATGTGAACAAGACAGTGAGGTTACGCAAGATTAATTTGCATTTGTAAACAAAACCTTTCTCATTGGTTTATCGATAAACTCCGATAAAACATAAACCATTACCTTTAAACACGGCCAAACCAAATTTAGTCGCTTTCATTGTGATTTCTTGGACTGCTTCATCGTTAATTTGGATGATTCCTTCGCTTCTCACGGATGCAAACCGGGACGCCATTCGCGAGTTGCTCGGAGGTAAATAGCAAAGGATATTTGGAGTTTGACTAGCCAATCAGAGCGCGCCTTCAACGCTATCCACTGTCTTAGTATATACTTATATCTAATCTTACACATTTAAAAAAACTGAGGTAAAATTGAAACGCGGCCCAAAGCTAAACCAGTCAAATTAAATCGAATACTTGTCCCTTACAAGTCACCTCTGATTTCAGATTGACACTAAAAATGAAGAAGTAAAATTGAAATACAATCCAAAGCTAACCTAATTAAATTACATACTTGTCACTCACAAGCTACATCTGATATAAAATTGACACAAATAATGTAATAGATAGGACTTAAAGCTGCTTAAAGAAGATGAATGCACGATGTTCGATGGAAGATTCAAAAAAAGAAAAGCTGAAGGCCATATATATATTTAGCCAAACCAAGCCAAGAATCGGAGCTGCACACTCTCACCGAGCAACTTCGCATGGCCTTATTTGGGCCAGTTAAACTTGTGTACAAAACAATTGAGCAGCAGCAGGGATGAAAGTGTAAAGGAATCCAAAGCGGATCAAACAAACACACACACACACACACACACACACACACACACACACACACACACACACACACTACAAGCGAACAAAGTACGATGCGAGTGTTTCCTCAAAGAAGGAGAAGGTGGAGAAATTATACAAGACTAGCTAGTAATAAAAATAGCTTGTACTGATTAAGCTAGAAAAATCGGTATTTATTATGACATAAATGCCCCTAGAAAATAAAATAAAAGGTACAAACTGATAGTTTAATTACAGCAGTCAACAGAAATTGACTGTGGTTCAGAAACAACAGTCAACAACAAACATATTACAAGAAAACAACGCACAATACGAATAACATTTCTTCGAAGATTCTTGGGGAAGGTGGAGAAATTAGACAAGTAACAAAAATATTTTGTATTAAGCTCGAAAAATTCCTTAGCAATTTTGACATAAATGTCCGTACGAAAGGCTAAAAAGAGGTCCGCACCTGATCGTTTAGAGCGCAACAGGAATCACTGAGGCAGCAATCACTCGGAACGCAACAGACCTGAATAATACAGCCATTTCCCACAAAATCTTTTCTTGGCTGACACAAAACACTAAAGTGCTTTAAAAGTTTTACTGTTACTTCCCATGTCTTCCGAAGAACCTTCTTCAGTTAATGATTTTTAGTGGCAAACATCACAAGGTTAACGAAGAAAACGCTTGCCAAACCACATGAGCGCAAGCATTTCCCTCGTAGCCAAGTCAGCCAGTCAACCCATTTCGCTGTTTTTAACATCCAAACGCTGATTCTTGCCGGTTCAAACAAATTAAGACGACATGTTTATAGACGGCGAAACTTAGTTGTTGTTTACAGGCCGCTTTTGACGAAGATCTCTAAAACTTTTTTCAAACGACGATTTAAGCGCGATGGTTTTTGACATTTTAAACAGCATTTTAACAACTTTATGTCAGATTTTGAGACGTGCACATGCATTTGATCGGTTTTTTTTACTCGAGCTTCAGTTTCCGCCTTTAAACCTTAATTTTACGAGGACTCAATGCACAATGCTGTTGAGGCACCAAGGTCGAAAACCAGTCAGCCAAGCGGAGTAAACACACTCGTTCGCTTACAAAGAAACAATGTAACAAAAAAAAAAAAAAACAAAAAAAAAAAAACAATTCAACTACTTCTTTGAGTTTAAAATGAGTAAAGATGAATGTTACTTATGTTCATTCGAGAGAAAAATACAAGTTTCATTCCTGAACAAAAGTAACAACGATTAAACCAAGTGTTAAGCTTACATTTATTTAATTTACCTCACTGTCCTCTGTTGTAGAAGTTTCTACGACTTGAAAATACGTAAGCTTTAGTAAAGTAAAAACAAGCATCCGCAAAAATAGCAAACGGTGTGTCTAAAGAAACAGCTTCTTCCACAGAGTTTGCGCTACTCGCTCCTCCCATTAATACCGGCGAACTGTCAGGTGACCTTTTGTTGGTAAGATGCAAGATGCAGCAGTAAACTGAAAGGCCTTGACGCGTTGAATTATACTGTTTCCAACCACACAATCGATCCAAGTGTGAAGCTTTTCCTAAGAAAAATCTTTCACTCTTCCTGTCATCATTTAAAAATTCACCTTCCGGAGTATCTTTTGATAAGTTCTTGATTTTTATGCTTTTTTACGCGAAATTAAGGACAACTTCGGTCGAAGAAGACGAAGTTGTTTTGCTCAAAATGAAGAAACCAACAGAAAGTGAAATTACGAGCCGCAGAAAGCGCGCGAAAACTTAAACCGGTTTGGGTGTCCTACACCTGGCTTGAGCCTGCGATCAAATCGAAAGCAAGCACCTGGTCAGCGTTCAACTTTAAAAAAGCAGCTGACCTCGATGAGATCTTAACATGAGCCCGCGATATGGTCACGTGACACTTGTCAGCGGATACCTTGTTTTGACAGGTGTCAATTGGCTATAAGATGGATGTCCAGTATTAAAGACGCAGGTTGTAAACTACGTGGTCAGCTGGGCCAGGTGGAGTATGGCAGCCATGTTGGATTATTATTGTTATTATTAGGATATTATTAATTATTGGGCAACTCCACCGTCGTCGTCGTGCGTACGCATCCACGAGCAATACCGCTAACCATGATTACCTTGAGAAAAGCAGTTGACGGGTTTCTATAGGTACGGTGCTCCACTTGGCGGCCCTCGGGTCCCCGGAGCTCCGCTATCATGGCGAGAAACGAGCGACACGCGTGCGCAGTTTGTGTCGATACCTAGAAATGGCATGAGCTCTTTAGTGCGCAAAAGCGCTAGAACGACTCGAGCATCCGCTACTAGCTCTCCTATCTTTGTCCCCAAGAAATGTAGAACTACAACACAAATCTTATTAGAACAACCAGAATCTGGAACTTACTCACTGGCAGAATGGACTTAGCTAATGATACTCTTACTAGTTTCAAATTATCACCTTCTCTATGACTACTACTCTCGTGCTGTCAGAATGAACTACAATTCTGAAAAAAAAATAACGCTAAAGATTGTCTCGAAAAAAAGAAAGACTGGTTCGGTTTCGTCCCAGCTATGATCATTTTTATGTTTCCCAGAGCAAAGTGAAAATATTGTTACTCGCTTAGCGTATATACCTGTTTGACATTGTGAAGTATTCACTTTGCTTTACGTTTACCTGAGGCTTTTTATATCATCTTCATTGTTTGTAAATAGTAAGCGAGAAAACTGTTCCCTACAGTTTCGTTCTTTCGTTCATTGTTTGTAAATGGTAAGCAAGAAAATTGTTCCGTAAGTTTCGTTCTTTTACTGAGCCGTTTTTTGTTTTGTTTTGTTTTTGTTTGTTTGTTTGTTTGTTTTTGTTTTGTTTTGTTCTGTTTTTGTTTTTGATGTTGTATTCCGGGGTGAAAACGTCAGTCTTGCTCCCTGCAAGCTTCATTCACCAAAGTACCGGGAAACAGAGAGCACCACATCGAATCATTGCCCGGTAACCCATCGGTTTGGTACCATTTCTATCATCCACAGACTTAAAGGGAAGTTCTTAAGGCAAAAATAAAAAAAACGGATTTCACGTGACCAGGTATTTGACACTTTCAGGGAACAGAAATGGCATCCCTTGACTGAAAAAAAAAATGGTTTGGATGGTGTTTAATTAATAACATCAGTTGCTCTCTGGGTCAGTTCCTTAGCTTAGGGTTAGGTTTGGGTTGGGGATGATATTTGGGCCTCCACAAGTCACGTGACATACATTCTCACCACACTGCAACACCCTCGAGCAACTGGCCACATGGTGTTGTCCTTGTTGAGCCCAAAATATTTTGCACTAACCAAATAATTTCGTAATCTTACCACCCCCTTACTTAAAGTTTGTACGTTAGAAACTACAGAAAGCTTGCCAAGGCCTTTACCAACCACCCCCCCCCCCCAATCTAAATCCGTATTCTTTACTTAGTTTTGCAGCAAACATTCTGGTGTTACTACTAGCACGGATTCTTACTAGTTTAGATAGTTTACAACATCGAAATGCCAAAATAGAGGCAAGGGGTAATTTTGACTAAGAATGGGAACTCACCACTGGTCTTAATCATGACTTCATGTCGAAGAAAAAAAAAACGCTGCAAGAATTACAGGATACTGGTCAAAGAAGCATCCTTGCTCGGTGTTCAGCTACGCTAACTAACAAAGTAACCAAGCATGAACCATTGACGAAAATCGGTAGCTCCTTTCATTCGGCACTTGCTCAATTCTTATCACATGCCCTGAAAGTGCTCTACTGGGTATCGGTTATTTGAAGATTAACGTGCGCTCATATGATGTTGCAAGAACTGGGAACGAATAATGATACAAATCTCTTATCAATTACAATGCATTGGAGATAGATTGGCAAGTAGACGCACGGATTTTGAAAAAAAAAATTGAGAATTTGACTCGCCTAACAAGCAATTTAAACGTCGTTATGCTACTTCCCCTTTTTATTGGCCCCTTTTTCTATATCTGGGGGCTTTAAGGATATATTAGGGTATAAAAAGGATATATTTGGCAGATAAACGAAATTCCTGGGTAGATTAGTGTTTCCAATTTTGCGTGGAAACTATTCCCGTTTATTTTAGAGCATAACCTTATACTGAATATATTTCAATTTATATCATCTGTTATTTGTTCTAACTGCTTTCCTAATGCACTCACAAATTGTAAGAAGCTTCGTGCACCAGTAAAGCTAGGATGTGATAAGTAGTACTGTCAACTTTCGTATCCACGAAACTCATAAAAGTGTTAAATAGCTCCGATTAAACAGACACTAGCCTCCGAATTAGTCTTAATGCAGTTATTTAACAAATCGACGTCAGTATTTATACCGTATGTACTCTACTCTCGATTTTTTTTTGTAAGGTAGAAAAAATGCAAGGGAAATCGGCTTTATGTTTTGTTTAATAAAACGCTCCCGACAGAGCCAAAGCGTAACCCATCGTGATGATCCACAAACCTTGTAAAGTTGAGAATGTTTACTGAAATCTGACATCGACCAGTTACAATGATATTGTAAGCTACCAATTAAGACTACAAATGGAGACCGGTTTTATTTTTGACAGCACTGATAATATTGTAGCTGATTGATAACTAAAACAGATAATCGTGTTTACTTTGACAACGAGTTACTACTCTTCTCTCTTCTACATACATTTCAATTCCATTTCAAAGACATGTTAAGGCAGCTCCTTGACAGACATATCTTGTCTAATGTTGAAATAGAAATTTGGAATTATTTCGGACACCATAATTCATTGGAAAAGAGCACACTAGTTTTCGCGTGGAAACAAAATGTAAAATTCCTCAAGCACTGCGTTACTTGCGATGCCATTTCGTCATTACCGTCTGTATCTTAAGGACTATATCCATGCACCAAGCAGCGCGCGAGAAATTTGACAGTTATTATAAAATTAACTCTAAACAGTGTCATCTTATGAGTGTACATAGCAGCAAAAAACCTTGGTGCTGTTATACAAAACACATGCAAATATATATATATATACATTGAATAAATGTTTGAAAGAAAATTTGCCCTGAGCGGGATTTGAACCCACGTCCCCCGTATACTAGTCGGGTGTGATGACCACTACACTATCAGGACAACCATGCTGGCAACACGGCAATCGAAGATGTGATTTACGTGATCGAAGACGTGGCATCCCGGGAAATTTTACTTTCTTAGGTGACAAGGCAGGGAAAGCCTATAACTCCATTTGAAACCCAACTAAGGATCAATTACTGATACACGACCGAAGTCAACTTAGGGGATGACTAAGGAGGATCCAATTACGGATACAAGCTTATTTCAATTAATTAAATTATGTATATGAGGTAAACCCTAACCCTGTACACCCCAAATAATCATATTTTCATGGGTTCAAATCCCGCTCAGGGCAAATTTTCTTTCAAACATTTATTCAATGTATATATATATATATATATATATATACATACATACATACATACATACATACATACATACATATATATATATATATATATATATATATATATATATATATATATATATATATATATATATGTATAGAGCTGGAGTTTTCAAAACAGGGCGCCTGGAGTCCATACTATCTCCTATTAGATGTCTCTCGCTGTGTTTCTTTTTTTTTCTTTGTTGGACGGGGCGGGGGAGCATGCTAACTACATTAATAATTAGAAGAACAGAAAGAAACTGTCCCTGACTTCAACTTTGCAATTAAGGTCTTATCCCCGCTCTCCTACCCCCCTCCAGTCTTATTTGTCAGTTAGTTTCCACTCTCTCTCAAAGAAAGAAACGTCTATTTGAAGTCTTCGCGCGGTCAGTTAGCTCGCAATGACGTCGTTAGAGTTTGATTTTCCGTTGACCTCCTAGAGCAGAGTATTCCTTAGGACATCATTAAGTCCAGCGAGGGGAAAAGTCTTGCGAGGTGCAGTGTCTGCCTCGTCTAATATCCTGCTGTGCAGTTGTTTGCTAAACGAGTACTTTGTTTACCCGGGCGGTACTGCTGGAACAATGCAAGGATATTGAGAGCTCTGCTTTGGGAGGTAACAAGTCTTTAGCCTCAGAAAGTAGGTGTCGGTGATCTTTTCTAGGATCAGGGAGAGAAACTGGTGTAGAATTTGGAGCATGCTAAAGACTTAGTAAAAATGCTGTGGCTAGATTGTCGTCAACAGCTCCTCGCTAACACGGACAGTAAACATCCGGGACCTCATGAAGTTTCCTAAAAAGCACAAGGCATGGCTGGGAATTTGTCTGCAAAAAGCGTAAGTTTGAACACTTTTTTGACTAGTTTCCGCCCTCGCAACTTAATCGATCTTAAGCTAGTGATTTGATAGTGTGAAAGTGTCATAATGACTGGTTTCCGGTGTCAGAAGTCATCACAAAATCGAGCGATAATTTACACAAATAAAATTCGACAATAATTAGCTGTGATTCTTCGTAGCAATCACGAACGCTCGGTTGAAAACGCTAATATACTTCGCCTAAATCGATGCCGCTAATTCCAAAGCTAACTTTGCCGTCAGAAAGAGCGTATTCTAGAGAGATTTGGCCGACTAACGCACCAAAATTCTCATGTCAGAGGTCACGTCAATTTCATGTCTAATTGCAAGACAAACAACATGTATTATTTGTCTTTTCTTTGACAGAGACCGTAGGTTCATAACGGGCCTAAATGCAAGTCTCCCTTTTGATAAACCG
>JAEMWC010000266.1:635000-730000 GCA_016490735.1 Pachyseris speciosa
ATTTATATAATATATCAATTGCAAATAAGTAGGATACCAGCAACAAATTGATGTATTTTAAGTTACTTGTGATGTCATTTTTATCGCCCGTACCCCAAAAAGAGGATAGCCATGGACGAATCAGCGCGCTACAATTTTGACGGTTATTAAATTCTAAATCGTCTCGTTTATTGAATGTGCATAGCAACACAAAACCTACTACCATGGAATAAGTAAAACGTAAACAAGTGTATCTATTAGGACAAGAAGGGGAGACAACTAACGTTTTTTCTACGGCAAGAACTGATACCTCGGAGTTTGGAAATAAAGCCACACCAGTTTAGTTTGTTTTGTCTTAGCACCGGTCATGTATCACACTGATGAAGAATGTTAGTTTTATCCCGAGCAGATATTGCCAAGTTTAAGTGACGCGATATGACAAATTGGAGATTGAACATTGGTGTTTTAAACCTATAAATGGTATTTCGAGGTATTTAGAGTTTCTCACCTCAATATTCACTGTCTGCCATGTTGACCGAAAGAGAAGCAGGCGACCACTTTGTTTGGGCTGTATGATCGGAGGGCTGAATTTTTCAGTTTTCGCCAGTTGCAGTTATATTAATATTAACGCGTTCCAAACTAAATTGTGGCATTACATTTTCGGAAAATTCAGAGCAATTACTTAGATTTAAGCGAGAAATCGTTTATCTTAACAAATAAAACTGCAACATAAGTCGGAATCACTAATTTCAACCAAGGAATGTTTAAAGTTTTAACGGAAAACATGAAAAATTTGGCCGAAAGGTACACTTACATTTTGCGCGGAATTTGAAAATCGCGTCTTTATGCAGGAGTGAATTTTCTCTATTTACTCGGAATCTTAAAATCGTGCTAAAATTAAGAAGATGGAATTCTCATTTTACTCGGAAGTGCAAATTTTCTCAACACAAATCAATGGTTTTACTTGATGCAGATTTTTCCAAATTTGGAACCGCTTTAAAAACAATTAACCCTTCCGAATTTCGGAAGCCCGTAATAACGCGAAGACGTTTCCGAATTTTGGAAGCCCCTAATAACGCCAAGGCGTTTCTGAATTATAACACCAAGACGTTTCCGAATTTCGAATACCCCCAAATAACGCCAAGACGTTTCCGAATTTCGAAAGCCCCTAATAACGCCAAGACGTTTCCGAATTTCGGAAGCCCTTACCAACACCAAGACGTCTCCGAATTTCGGAAGCCCCAACCAGCACCAAGACGTTTCCGAATTTCGGAAGCCCCTAATAACGACAAGACGTTTCCGAATTTCGGAAGCCCCTACCAACACCGAGAAGTTTCAGAATTTCGGAACCCCGACTACGAGTTCCCCATTAGAGAGTATTTGTCTTCCGGTTATGATTGGAAGAAATGGATTTGCTGTTGAAAATATGTGTGAAAATAAAATCAAATACCACCAGGCTTGAAATTGACTCGAAAGTTGATCTAAACGGAATTCGAGATCCCGAATGAACGTACACTCGAAAAATATCAAAAGACTGCTGAATTAACGCATTTCGACACCTTCAGCTACCGTATTTATTTTAACTGATCACGAAAATCTTTTTTGCTGTTGCTATTTTTAGCGTTTCTCGCCTTCCTTTTACTCATTTTGGAAATTTTCTTTTGCAAATTGCTACATTAATTATTCGTCTAATCAACAAGAGCAAAACTTAACTTTTGAAAATTTTTGATCGAAAAGCGTTTACAGTAACCTGAACTTACGCCACATTTCACACACGCACGATTGTTCGTTGAACTGAAAAGTAATACCACGTAATTAATAATCTAGCCTACAAAACTAAAGTTATAAAAAAGGGACATTTCATATAAGGCAAATGTTAATATTCACCAGAGGTCGCGCTCTTGTCAAATACTTCAATTTCGGGTTCCGAGTCTGAACTAACAAAGATCGTTCGTTGATCGTTCAACTGTCTTGAGGAGCAGAAGCAGTTTCCTTGATTGGAGTCCTATGACATAAATTAGTGCAAGGACTCGAACACGTTTCATCAAAAATATCTTCTGAAATATTTCAAGCGAACCGGTGGAGACATCAGGAATGTTTGATGGGCTGTTGGACAGTTCCATTTAGAACAACGACACGAATACCCGCGTCTCCTTGCGTCGGTAACACCTTTTAGATTAAATTTGTGGGCAAAGAATAGGTTATTGTTCACTTAATCGAAAATGAAAGATTACAAGCCGGCTTCATAGCTTAGGCCAAGCATAGTTCTGTCACCTTGAACAACTCTGGGAAGAATTTTTTTTCTCACACCACAAATCGAACATATATCTACCAACTATGGGACAGACAATGGACGTTATATACTCTATAATCCTGCTGTATCACTGGCGGTGCCAACTATCAACTTATTAGGTTAGTCTAATTTTAAAATGACCGCGTTGACTGCAACTTGACAACAAAACCGACCACTGAATCTAGATCAAAGGGATGAGCCGTATTTGTTGCAAGTGACAACGACAACCCTGTTTATATCGAAACCAGATTGTTATCTGGAAACTTTGAAGCGCCAGCGCCCCTCATATTAACTCTGGTTTGTCATCTGCTACAGAAAAAATCTAAACAAAAAAATCAGTGGAATAAAGAATTCTGTTTCTTTGCTGTTTCTTAATGCCACATTTTCACACCTCTTCTAAACAAATATGAACCGTGAGAAAATGTAAATGTCAAGAAAATAGTCACGTAGCTCACTGTCAGCTT
Organism: Pachyseris speciosa; assembly: GCA_016490735.1. Taxonomy (NCBI): domain Eukaryota; kingdom Metazoa; phylum Cnidaria; class Anthozoa; order Scleractinia; family Pachyseridae; genus Pachyseris; species Pachyseris speciosa. Next base: position 637,737 of record JAEMWC010000266.1, read on the forward strand.
GATCAGGTCATTAGAGCTCTGTTAGTTAATCACTAGCGTGCTTGAGTAATCAGTCTTGCAGTTCCTGGTAACAACACCGTCCCAAGCATTACGGGTTGTTGACGGTAAAGCGAAGATTGTCGGAAATGGCCTCAGTTTGAAAACTTCGAAGGGACTAGAATATTGATGTTTATATATACTGGATTTAAGCGCGGTAGTCGGCCCACAAAAGAGGAAAAGATAATCCAGGTAGGAGACTTTCTCTTCAGTGGTTTCATGGAACGTAAAATGCCTTGTTTCGCCTTTATTCAGACAATCGTCAAGATTGTTCGGCCATCGCTTTCCTAATACTTCAACTTCAACTTTATTTTACATTCTTTAAATGACCTCAATTAAACCAGTTAAACATGCAAACAGATTTTACAGAAGCTGTTGGCTGTGTTGTTATATTAATGTGATATACCTTACTCAGTTCTCGTTTGATGCAAGTGTTGCCATTTTTGAGGAAATGGGATGCTAGCAGGCTTGAAGGTGAGGAGGAACAGCATTTTCGTTGGGCAAACAGGAAGGGACAAAAGTAAATTTGTTTAAAATCTCAGAGAGAAAGCTTGTTCGTCCGAAGGCGCCCAGTAACAGGCTGTCTTTAGTTTTCATTGAAATACAATATATGTTGTCATCAATAATTATTAAACTAGTAAATAATTTTTAGTAAGATTTTGTTCTAAATTACATTCTATGTCTTGCTGTGTTTAATTCTAACAGCAATGACGCGTTTTTTTTTTTCACTGGTTTGTAAAGGCTGTGCTAATCCTAGAACAAGTGTTGAGGGTACCCGCAATTCGGACAACCTTTCGAGTTGGATACAGCCAATTGTTTTTCCTAGGATAAGCGCTGAAGATCTCCGATGATCGTTTTTTTGCCAAGACAAATATTAAAAGGGTCCGAAATTCGAAAAAACCTCTCAAAGTAAATAATAATGGTTGTTTTTCCTCGGATAACTGTTGAAAGAGTCCGAACTTCGGAATACCTCTCAAGTTAAACCGCAGTAATGCTCGTTTTACCTCGGATAAGTATTGAGGGGCTCCGAAATTCGGAATACCTCTCAGGTTAAACAGTGATGATCGTTTTGCTTCGGATAAGTGTTGAGGGGCTCCGAAATTCGGAAAACCTGTCCAGTTAAATAGTAATGACTGTTTTTCCTCAGAGAAGTGTTGAGGGGCTCCGAAATTCGGAATACCTCTCAAGTTAAATAGTAATGACTGTTTTTCCTCGGAGAAGTGTTGAGGGGCTCCGAAATTCGGAATACCTCTCAAGTTAAATAGTAATGACCGTTTTCCTCGGAGAAGTGTTGAGGGACTCCGAAATTCGGAATACCTCTCAAGTTAAATAGTAATGACTGTTTTTCCTCGGAGAAGTGTTGAGGGGCTCCGAAATTCGGAATACCTCTCAAGTTAAATAGTAATGACTGTTTTTCCTCGGAGAAGTGTTGAGGGGCTCCGAAATTCGGAATACCTCTCAAGTTAAATAGTAATGACCGTTTTCCTCGGAGAAGTGTTGAGGGGCTCCGAAATTCGGAATACCTCTCAAGTTAAATAGTAATGACCGTTTTTCCTCGGATAAATGTTGAGGGGCTCCGAAATTCGGAAAACCTCTCAAGTTAAAAAGTAATGACCGTTTTTCCTCGGATAAGTGTTGAGGGGCTCCGAAATTCGAAATTTCTAATTTGGGAAAAGTAAACTGTGTTCTTGTTATTAGGCTTGCTCAAAATGGAATAAAATAGTGCGATTTTGACGGAATTGTCATATTTTAAATCGTGTCTCTTATGAACTTGACGGAAACCAAATCTTCCCCCGTTGAAATGCCCTACTTTGCACGGATTGGCAAAATTCTTCAGTGCGTTGTTGTTATCATGCACGGAATGTAATACCACAAATTAGTTTGGAACGCGTTTATTACGTCTAAACCATATGCTGTTCTTCTCATAGCAGAATGGAGTTTATGAATTGATATAATATACCAACGAGAAATCGGTAAAATGCCATTTTAAGATGCATGGCCGTTTCAAGAATGTCTTATTTTTGTCATATTTGTTGGTATAACATATGGCTTTTATGCAAATTTGTCGCTGTAATTTGTAATGAAAAACAGACTCGTTTTATCAACACGAAAACAATAATTGGTTACGGACAATTTCCAGTTTCAATGAAAAAGCTGCAAAGCGAGAGTTTTCGATTTCCAAATAAATATATATTTTTACTTAGAAAGACAACGCTACAAAACCTTGCAAGAGCACATATATTGCAATTTGTATTATATTGTATAGGATTTATTTTTATTGATCTTGCGAACAATATATGAAGTTATGATTTCTGGGGAGTCTGTTTCCGCTGTGGTCAGTGCGAAAGAGTTGATCACCAGTCTGTGGAATTGAGTAAATTAAAACATTTCTACTTGTGCTTTGTGTTCTACAACCATAAAGACGAGTTAAGTTACCCGGAAAAAGCAATATTGATGCCTAAGAAAAATGAAGACTCAGGTATTGTCTATCGTGAAATACAAATATCTTTTCGACTTTTATTTTTATAAAGATATTTTTGAAGGAGGTCAAATTTGAAAATCGGTATACCTGCAGCTGGTGAGTGACCTGTTTAAGCCTGCTTATGCTCCCACGATATCTAAGATAAGTCTTTACTTAGCAGTGTGCTAAACGGCTGACCGTTATTTAGACACTTTCATAACGAGAATTCGCAATGAGTGTTTATTGAGGACAATTGCCAAAGTTTTCATACCTTATTTTCCGTCTCAGATTCGTTGAAGTTGATCTGAAACTTGCTACTCCAATACAGGAAAAGTTAAATTTAGGCTGAAAACACTTAAACACCGACCTAATCTATTCCGTGTACATAATAAAACCACTGAATGTCAATGATGCAATTTACACCTTATATCTGTTTTTGTTTCTTGCGAAACACTGGAATAACGAGAATTCACTGTGAATGTTTATTGAGGACAATTACCAAAGTTTCCATACCTTATTTTCCGTCTCTGATTCTGTGAAGTTGGTCTGAAACTTAATACTCCAATACAGGAGCAGTTAAATTTAAGCTGAAAACACTGAACACCGACATAATCTATTCCGTGTACATATTGGAACCACTGGATGTCAATGATGCAATTTACACCTTATATCTGCTTTTGTTATTAGTCCCCCACACAGACCACAAAAAGCGCTTGTGGACGGCTAAAACGGACAATCTTTGTTAGTTTAATTCGGATTACATCACGTATAAGGTGTTCCTTTTAATATATTTTCCCTTAAGCATATGACCTATTAACAAACTACAGGTAACATCGCGCAAGGTTAAGTTATAAAGTTGATGACACTCACTTGCATATAGTAGTGAGCACATTCCAAACGAAATCCACGCAAGGAAAACAGATCCCTTGATAGAAACCATGGCCTTAGTTCCTCATAAGTTCCCTAAGTCTTCCTATTGTCGTGGAAGGTCTTTTAAAAGTTAATGCAGTATTTAAACGTGTGAGTCATTAATTATTCTGTCTTCCTGTGCAGCGCTAAATTATTTATAACATACAGGGCGAAATTACTGAATGTTGATTGGTCCAAGAAGAGAGCATATTTTTTTCTTAAGTTTCTGAAAAGGGCAAAAAATACTCACTCCCGGTTTTAAGAGCAAGTCTCTGAGAAAGTGAAGCAAAGTTGGAAATTTTTAACCACCTGGCCTTCATTTCTTGGGAGGAGATAGGTTGCCTTGGGGGATGAACGAAAATGGCCATAGAAGGGTCACCTGATGTATCGTTGTCATGGTAACCACAATTCATTCATACCCACTTCCAACCCTAGTTTCGAGCAAACATTTTACTCTAAAATGGCCGACAAGTATGACTCTATTTCTAGAGTGAATGTTAGCCGATTCAAACGATATTCCACCAGGAGGTAGGGCTATTCCTCTACTTTCTAACAAATGCTGTTATAATATTTTGACTTCTACAAACAACTAGACATTAGTGGCTTTACTATGTTGCCTGTCGGCCATTTTGACAAACATCAAAAACAAGCTCCATTAATTTCGCAATTCCTCCAAAAGTACTCTCTTTCCAGACACCACATTCGCAGCAGAGCTTAAACATATATTAGAGTTTCTAAATATTAGGAAATCTATTTGGAGAAAATTGTACTTTGGCCATGGGCGATAAGATAAACACATTTGGTGCAAATTTGAATAAATTCCAAATTTGGCCATTTTCAGACTAGATTGGTTTGCTCTTAAAATGATTAGAGTGGGCGTTTAAACTCTAAACACATTTTCTATCTTCTTGTTTGTAGGCTAAACTTGGTGTATGATGCTTTAGATCATTACAATTGAAGAAAACGAAGTTTGACAGAAAGCCTACCTTGTAAATTTTGGTAATTTATGTTGTATACTATTATTGCGTCCATTTTTCTAATCGCTCGTCTCTCTCGACCAAATCTAGTGCAGGGTCGAAAAGTTTCTCCCATTGAACATCGACTCAGTAGGGATGTTTTAGCTGATTTTAACCACGGATGATGGTGGATTCGATCTGCATGTTCTTGATAAACTCGTTCATGGTGTTTTTGGTTTCTGCCTTTGATGCTCTAAAATCCATCCATTGGGGTTTATTGAGGAAATTAAATGAATCACAATTTTATTCACTAAACAAATACACGCTTGTAAAGACGAAGAATAAAGCATTAGGCTATAATCAAGCCATAAATTGTCTTCAGTCACCATGAAGTTGTGGTCAGGAAGTTTCGGGAAGGCGTGTAGACCGGAAATGGAAGGGGAGACTGCTGACCGGATGTATGACACAAACTTCGACGGTTACACTTATGAGGAATATCCTTATTTTAACAGAAGAATTTTTAACTTCTGGTGGTGATATTATAAGCAATGGTTTTACGAGATTGGATCGGGCAGTATACAGTAAATCTGACTCGGAATTTTGCGACTTGAATCGTTGTTGGATTTAAAAGGCCTTGTTCTAACTTATTTTAAGATCCTTTGTGTAGACAATGTCAAAACTCAGTGTCAGCATCTGGGCAACCAACACTTCAAATTCAGAATGCTGCACGTTTGACCCAGGGTGGGGTACTCCCTTGTTTGGCCTAAAAGGGTATGTGCTGTCAGAAAGGGTATGGTTTTCAGGGTCTTGAATCCTAATTAAACAGGGTATGCAATTTCGCTATTTAACGCCCTCAACAGGGTGTCTTTCTGGACCAGTTGCCTTGAACATAGTTGGAACGTTTGTCGGGCGAGCTCTACATGACCTACATGTGCCTGTACCAACAACATTTTCAAAAACATTGAATTCTATGATTTCAGTTATAGAAACATACTTTCTTTATTTGAAATGAAGAATAATAGAATAAAGATTAGGAATAATTAAAGGTCTGTATTCTTAAACAGATTATAAAAATGAACGGATTTATAATAGGAATTGAACTAAGTGGAGTGCAAATGCGTAGACTACACGTCATTTGAAATCATAAGTATGATTTTAGACCAAAATTGCATGACACAAAGTTCAATTACCATTTTCTAAAACCCATTTTGAAATCATACATTTTATTGTTATTTGTTTATTCACACCAGGAAATCAAAGTTATCATTTCGATAGGTTAGAAAAAGGATGCGATTTAGAACAAAAAATAATGCAATTTGAGAATAAATTCCACTGTCGAGAGCCAATCAGATTGCATACATTCCCAGAGATTTCAGAATGGGTGGAGTAATGTCTTACAGCATGTCGCCAACACATCTCCACCCACCCCCACCCCCAGCTCCCTCCATTGTTTTAACTATTAAAACTGTTAACTGGACTATGTATGATGTTCATAGGTTATTGAGAGTCACTGAATGGGGTTCTCAACAAGCAGTGTGCAAACAAAACAGTTTTCATACTGTAAGTAAAGACTACGCCTTTGATATAAACCTTAGGACATCCCTGCTTTCAGAGGCAAGTAAAAGATACTACAAGCGTTAAGTTGAACAGGGCATTAACATAAAGTGTATATGGCTCACATTTTCTTCCCGACAGACCCCGAATGCCGCGGGCCGGTACTTCAGGTATAAAGTTTTCAGGGTAGGCTTGGGCTGAAGCTCATCTCTGTGCAGGGAACAGACGTTTAACGGCCTCTTGTATGTGTAGTAGCAGCTCTCAACTAAATCGTCTGGTACAGTGCTGCTAGTGTAGCATTTTCTCTCCGTTCCTCCGTAGCTGGTTTAACTCCATCTGGGACATTCTTCTGACGGGCGCCAGTGGGAGAGAGGTACATAGAGGTCAGTTGTGACTTAAGAAATCGTCATGGGCAAATAATCAGTCGTTTGCCCATCCTGGCCACGAGCTCGTTTTATCTGCCGGAATACATCGTTAATGCTGATTTTCTTTCCGGTCCCCTCACTAAGTGGCTGTTTACATGAGAAAACTCGCACCGGCGCGAGTTTCATACCGGGGTGAGCTTCATACCGGGGCGACTTTTGCCCCGACACGAGTTCATTCCGGTTCCCTCTCGCAGCTTTGTATTCTTTTACATGATACCACCGAAAAATGTCTTGTCGCACCGGCGCGATTTCACCCCGGTTCCTGCACCGGAGCGAGTATTTTCGTTCTTGTGCAAAATCTCGTGACGGTATCATGTAAACGAATACAGACCTGCGAGAGGGAACCGGAGTGAACTTGCACCGGGGCGAAAGTCGCCCCGGTATCATGTAAACACCCCCTAAGATTTTACTTTAGATCTGCGAACCGCACTTGATCTTCTCACGGTTTTTACCTATTCCGTGGGTTTCCATATGCATGGTAATTCCTCTGCCACATTATAACAATATATCGCTTCCTGTGCAATCCCTGTCCCCCCGTGAAATTTGTAAACGAACAGCTTTCCATTTATTTGCCTTCAGGCATTGAAAATATAACTTCAGGTCAGGAAAATATACTCCTGCCCTCTGCCAAAAGCAAAAATTGAAAGGTTCAAGCACCTCGTCTTGCAGTGTAACTTCAAATACTTCTTTTCCCAATTAATCATGCATTGCAGTGGTATATCCTCTTAAACCATTTATATCATATCTGGCTAGTTATTAAGAAAACAGCAAAGCTTGAAGAAGCAGAGAAATTGTAGCCACAAAATTGTACCAATAAACAAATAATGAAACATCCGGTCAGCAGTCTGAGCTTTATCATTTCCGGTTGATTCGAGGAAAACTTCTTCGCTTCTAAACGAACGCAAGGAATGCACTGGCCGCTTTTAGCCAAATACTCTATCCTTTATCTACAGGTCTGGCGAAGCATTTGTGTAACTCCTTGGATCGACTTTCTTGCGGCAGAAACCACAACATCATGACAGTGTTTTGAACCTTGTCAACTGTACTCTACAAGAAGCGATGCTTGTAAATACACGAGCGTCTCAGTGTGGCACAAAACATCCCTAGGTCTATTTTAGATGGAAGAGGCTATCAGTTTTGACCTGACTATCAGAATTTGTGCTCGAATTGGTGATTAAAAATTAATGGAGCGAGCAAACACGAAGCCGTCTCACTAACAGTTGCCAAAACAAACAAGGTAGGCTCTCTGTCAACTTCCTTTCAATCAATCGTAATGATCTAAAACATCATACATCACGTTTATTTTACAGACAAGACGATAGAAAACATGTTTATAGCTTAAACGCTCACTCTAATTTATTTTAGAGCAAACCAATACAGTCAGAAAATGGCCAAATTCGAGGTGTTTTCAAATTTCCATCAAATGTGTTTATCGCCCAAGGACAAAATATAATTTTCACCAAATAGGTTTGCTGGCAAAGTTTTGTTTGCTGATATTTAGAAACTCTAATATATGTTTAAGCTCTGCTGCGAATGTTGTGCTTGGGAAGAGAGTACTTTTCGAGAAATTGCGAAATTGATGGAGCTTGTTTTTGATGTTTGTCAAAATGGCCGACAGGTAACATAGTAAAGCCAATAATTTCTAGTTGTTTGTAGAAGTCAAAATAATATAACAGCATTTCTTTGAAAGTAAAGGAAAGCCCTACTTCCTGGTGGAATGCCGTTTGAATTGGCTCACATTCACTTCGGCCATTTCAGAGTAAATTTTTGTTCAAAAGATGGGTGGGAGGCGGGTACTATCAATTGTGGTACCATGACAACGATACATCAGGTGACCCTTGTCATTTTCTTTCATCCCCCCTCCCCCCTAGGTAACCTAACTCCACACAAAAAATGAAGAGGGGTTTAAAATTTAACATTTCTAACTTTGCTTCACTTTCTCAGAGACCTGCTCTTAAGGGCCAAAAATTCTCGCTCCTGATGAATTCAAATGAACGCACTGCATTCACATTCTGTTGGGTTCCTCACCGCAACTCGTCTTTATCTTGTTTGAATTTTTTTCTTTTAAAGTGCTACTGAGACGAAATTTTTAGTTGTTCTTCTTTGTTGCTTTTCGTGAACTTTAAAGGCTAATAATTATGCATGCCGAATTTGAGTTCGAAATTCCCAATGGAAATCCGCTTTTTCGATGCTTGTTTCTCGCGAACGAGCGTCCGCCATTACTCAAACCATATTGTCCGAGCAAGAAAAAAGGCTTGGGGCTGGCAGTCCGTGACGTCATCTTATCATCTGAACCAAAGTGCTCTGAGAGAAAGTAGGGACTTCAAGCATCGACGACGGGAACGGCAACGGCGACGGAAAAAACGAGAAAATACTGGAGAGAGGACGCGGTTGTGGAGTTAAATTGGAAGCAGTTAAACAGCCGCCGAAGACGCCAACTTCTCTCGAAATATTCCTTCGCGTTCAGCCATTTTAATGATGATATGACCGATGTAGATTATTTACTGTTGTACAAACTGTGTACGTCAACAAATCAGTGCTGGAGAACGACAAGTGATTATCGGAGATTAGATATCACATTTTTAGCCGAGGTAATGTAATTAAAAAAAAATCACCAATACGTTACCTACAAGTAGCGACTAGATTAACATGAACTCAATTGAAATGTTCTGCATCGAACGCCGGGATTTACGAGAAACGCTTTAGCAGTACGAGCATGCATGTCAATTTCCATATCTTTACATCTAGGAATTTCAACTGAAAGCTACGATATGATAGAGAATTTTGGACGTTAGTTTTGATCAACGCTGATGACTAGTTATTTTTCTCAGCCAGGTTTAGTGTAAATTAACAGCTCTAGTATGTCTTATTTCGAGTGCGAAAAAGTAATGTTAGAGAGAACTGTCGATAAACAGTGTGAGACTCGCAAATCATTTCTAATTTCGGAGGCATCGGCGCTAGCTTTTTGTTTTGAAACAGCCGACTGATGAAATTTTTTAAGCTTATAGTTTGGGGAGGAAAATCAGGCAACAACTCAATGATTCTATTCCTTGGTATCTTAAGGTATCAATCCATATTAAAATTATCAATTTGGGGGCAAAAATAGAGCTACAATATGTGAAATGCTACCAGTTAGCAAGTGTGAGAAAAGTTCCCGGTTCCCAGCAAAAAGGAAATTTAACTCTAACGTGATTTTAAAAAGTGGACTTTAGGGTTTGTAATTGAAGAATTCCCAATAACGTTATTTCTCTCTTTTCCAACCTTGACAAAGCCAGTCTCAAGGCAAATAGACTGTGATGGTGCACTCAGCTGTATAAATTGGCAGATGCCACTACAGTAACGTTATTACAAAGAAAAGGCCTTACTTATCATTAAATTCTGACAATGAACATCCTCCTCCCTTCGCCGCCAGAGACCTCTGCTCGCAGGAAACCTCCTCCCTCGGTGAAGCACGTACTCTGCAAATTTACACCTTCAAAGCGCCTCTCCTTGTGATACATCTGAAAACCCTAATCTCTTCACAATGGTTCTCCTTTAGGTCGTCTTTCTTAATTTCTACATTTGTATAATAACAGCAAGCAAGCAGCAAGTATCCACCCAAAGGCAAGCTTAATTTTCATATTTTCAGGTATCGTCATGAAATGGCGAAGCCATTTCAGATGCTGTTTGAAAGTATTGATCTCTAAGAATGCTGCAAACTATTTCTGTACACGGAAACTGTTGATTACAGCGACATTGCGCATTCTAGTGAACAAAGGCCTTAAATTGTTTCTTTTGTTTTTTTTTTATAAACATGCTGTAATACAGCCTAATAATCATGGTATACTTTCTTTTTTTGTCGTTTTTTCAAAACCTCCTGTAAATCTTTAGAAGCAATCTAAATGAGATACGAGTCCCTTAAAACACAAACAAAGCGACTAAACTTGGCTTGGCCGTGTTTAAAGGTGATGATTTATGTTTTTAACCCGAAGTTTATCGATAAAAGCCAATGAGAAAGGTTTGTTGACAAATGCAAATTAATCTGGCGTAACCTCACTTGTTCACTTGAAAACCAAAGTTGAATGATAATTTTTTACAGAATGGTTTCAAATACAGAGAGAATTTGCAACTCCATTTGAAAAAATGTCGCCACCAGAACTAAACAAATGTCTTCAGAAATTTTATCTGTAGTACTAATAAATAGTACTAATAATTAAACAGGATCGAGTGCCACTAAAATTCCGCTTCCCTCTCAAAGGCAATGGGGTAGCTAGAAATAACTACTCCGTTTTAAAAGCGCCATACTCGGATTGCTTTATTTCATTGTTAGCATCTGTTGTGATTTTTTCAGAATAATTGCTTTTGGTTTTGTTTGTACGACACTCACCTGAAACCACTCTAGCCTTACCTTTTTCCATTTATGCATGTCCTACAACTTTCTTGCAGGTGCGTGTACATACTCTTGAACTTCATTTTTTCTTCAAAGGGCTGTGGATGGGGACGAATACAATTCAACAGAAGTGTCAGTTTTACTTACGATAACGGCCTGATTGTCTTGAAAACGTTAATGCTAGTTTATCTCACCCTATTTAGATAACTTCATCCACTGAGCCATCTTTGAACTACTTTGCGAGTAACTTTCATCAAGTACTGCCCAGCTTAGTTCAGTTAAGTTCAGCTGTAATTTCCAAACAAACACATCACATCCACACGAGTGTAGAGTTTTGCAAGATCTTAAGGACGTCACAAACACATCCACAGAAGACAGGAAGTGTAGAGTTTTGCAAGATCTTAAAACGTCACAAACACATCCACACGAGTGTAGAGTTTTGCAAGTTCTTAAAGACGTCAAAACACATCCACAGTAGACAAGAAGTGTAGAGTTTTGCAAGATCGTAAGACGACAAACACATCCACACGAGTGTATAGTTTTGCAAGATCTTAAAGACGTCACAAACACATTCGCAGAAGACATGAAGTGTAGAGTTTTCCAAGATCTTAAGACGTCCCAAACACATCCACACGAGTGTAGAGTTTTGCAAGATCTTAAAGACGTCACAAACATATCCATACGAGTGTAGAGTTTTGCAAGATCTTAAAGACGTCGCAAATACATCCAAAGAAGACAAGAAGTGTAGAGTTTTGCAAGATCTTAAGACGTCACAAACACAACCACACGAGTGTAGAGTTTTGCAAGATTTTAAGACGTCACAAACACATCCACCCGAGTGTAGAGTTTTGTAAGATCTTAAAGACGTCACAAACACATCCACAGAAGGCAAGAACTGTAGAGTTTTGCAAGGTCTTAAGACGTCACAAACACATCCACAAGAAGTGAAGAGTTTTGTAAGATCTTAGACACGTCACAAACACATCCACAGAAGACAAGAAGTGAAGAGTTTTGCAAGATCTTAAGACGTCACAAACACATCCACACGAATGTAGAGTTTTGCAAGATCTTAAAGACGTCACAAACACATCCACAGAGGGCAAGAAGTGTAGACTTTTGCAAGACCGTAAGACGACAAACACATCCACACGAGTGTAGAGTTTTGCAAGATCTTAAAGACGTCACAAACACATCCACAGAAGGGAAGAAGTGTAGAGTTTTGCAAGATCTTAAGACGTCACAAACACATCCACACTAGTGTAGAGTTTTGCAAGATCTTAAAGACGTCACAAACACATCCACAGAAGGCAAGAAGTGTAGAGTTTTGCAATATCTTAACACGTCACAAACACATCCACAGAAGAGAAGAAGTGTAAAGTTTTGCAAGATCGTAAGGCGTCACAAACACATCCACACGAGTTTGGAGTTTTGCAAGATCAGCTAGCAAGATCATAAGGCGTCACAAACACATCCACAAAGCGGTTTGAGTTATACAAGGTGCGGGAGATAAGATTTGGTCTATGCTATAGTACGCCCTGCTTTGTTGTTGTTGTTTGTCTGTTTGTTTTGACTGAAGCCTATAAACAAATTAAACCGCGTTTTCGCATCCCTCATAAAAATTTTCTCTTCCATGTGCGCTTCTCTCATAATGTTGAAAACATTCTTCTTCAGGATTGTGAAAGTGAAAGCATTTTTAAAACTTCCTGGCTTTAATAAGAGAAACAATTAGTCAAATAATTCTAACCGGAAGCAATGATTAATCGTGGCCGTCAGTGTTTTTATGTTGCCACTCCTATTTAATAGGTGTTTTCACGAGTGCGAAAGCTGATATTTCATTTACATAATTTGAGGTGATTCAATACAGTCAATAAGAACAACAAGAATATGACGGAAGACGCAGGTAGCTTGCATGAATATCTTTTTTTCATTCATGAGTTTATGCGTTTGGTTAACATCCGACAGGAGGAACCGATTTCAAAATATATATCTACATGCAACATTAACTAATATTATCTAAATCATCACTTGAGGACCGAAGAAGGAAGTCCGAAAGCAATTGACTGTTCTATTCAAAGAAGCTTCTGAGAAATGCTTCTGTTGAATAGGTCCGTTCCGAAAATTTCTCAAGAAGCACAGAATTAGTACGTGCGTGTACTCCTCCAATTTTGGCAGTGACCGCAAATGACTCCTTATTGGTGGAAATTAATTAAAATGCTAAAGATAGCCGAATTCTATTGTAGTACGCCGACTCGTTCATTTAACACGAACGAAGAACTGTTTTCGCGGAATTTCTTGAATTTGTGAAGAATTAATTAGATGTTCCTATCAGCTACAACTGTCTTCCGGTGGGTTAAATTATCAGTATATATTTTGCCAAGTTCCGCTTGCCGTCCCAGGAGGGCAGCGACATTTCTCCTGTTTGATCGACAAATGCATACGCACACGAGCTTTCAAACGATTAAATCGCGTTTACGTCAGTGGACATCCACATAGCCTCTCTTTTCGTCCACTGTATCCTTATTTGGTAGGGTTGGTTTTCGTGGAGAGGGGAGACCGACAACAACACATTTACAATGAACGTGAGAAACGAAATGAAACAATCTCTGAACTCCAAATCTGCTATAATTTAAGAAATAAGAATCTGCTCGAAATGAACTCAGAATCTTTAATTTGCTAAAACCAAAAATAACTGGCCAGGTTATCGAAATGCAATAAAGCAATCTCATCGACCACTGCCGATGTATAAGGTAGGGGAAAACTGATGTCTGACTGGAATGAGATCGGAGAGAAAGGTTCACTTGACTCAAGTAAAATATTTGCTAGGTTGGTGACATGATTAACTCATGTCGTGAGCAAGACAACGAGTCACAGGAACGAGAGCCTTTTTGTGCTTTTGTTTTTTAATTATTTTCTGGTAGTCGGTATAGTCATAATTTCACCATTCGAAATTCCTGAGCCTTTCAATAACATGAGAATTATGGAGTTGGAGAATGATGCACCACTGAAAATGCGTTTTACACTGCTGTCAATCAAGTTTCGGAACTCTCGGTCAACTTGTGCGCTGTTTCAAGGGGTTCAACATGTTGTCATGTTGCTGAGTTTTGATTGGAGGATTTCGATCCCTTTTGTTTGTTTTACATGTAGCTGTCCGTTATGTTAATGATTGTTGGCAGCATGAAACGAAATGTTCGCATGTTATTGAAAGGCGTATTGAATGGTAATTAAACTTGTTTGGAAGCGCTGCTAAAGTTACTTGGAGAATATAACATTTTTAACCATGAGTATTTTACATTGTAATTCACAGACTTTTAATGAAAATTAGCACTGACCCAGAAGTGACAAAAGTTCCACATGGCTCGCATGTTGGGTTGGTGGCTCGCACTGAATAACCGCCATGCATGCAAGCATATTTGAGCCATAAAATAATTTATTCTTACGCTGGCTTGTCAGTTAACTGTCCTTTATCAACTCACTGGGTGTCAATTAATAGCTCACCCAGAGGCGCAACAGTGTTGTTCGTCTGAGCTAAATAAAAAAACAAAAACAAAAAACAGTATGTAATTTTAGTGGATATGATCAGCGTGTATGATCCACTTACAAATTTCCAAAATGCAGTCAGCTGTACAATGATTCGAAACAACTTCCATCCGCCAATTACACTGCTTACATAGCACAAACAAACATTTTGCTGCTCTATAACTGAAATATGTGAAAATTCGGTTGCTAAGTTTGCGCGCGATCTATCATAAACTTTCTGCGAAAGAACCTTAAAAGATGAATTACATATCTAACACTTGTACCATCCCGTTAGCGAAGAAGCGAAACTTACCGTTTTAGAGCAAAATACAGGTACCGATCCCAAAAATGTGTTCCTAAAAACTGCTTATGATTTTCTTAGCTCAAAATGAAGCTCTATACAAGACACACCGCGTGGTTTATGAAAAACGAGACCCTTGTTTTCACTACATTGACGTAAAAGATTCCCGAAAGAGGTTATCCAGAAACAGATGTCATGCTGAATGAACGCGTTTTTGCGTTTATTGTATTTCCACGGCACAAATGGTCGGCGTTGACCAGGCCGCGTGACCCATTATACAAACAAAACACAGGTAATTTTTGTCCCAGTAAATTTCCTTTCAAGTGTCACAGTGAGCCAGGAAGTGGGCGTGGTGTGTTTTTTCCAGCCAACAACAGTTCCAGTAAAACAACCTCCAGCAAGCAAAAATTCATAACTAATTCCCAGCAAGTTATTTTTTATGGATACGCATGAGGAGACGCAAGTGGGCCTAAACTGGAAGTACTGATTTCCGAACAAATTAAAATTGCGGTTTACTCCTTAATTAAACTTCTGTCAACAAAGAGAGGTGAACACGGACCAAATAGGATTAATATGTCAGTATCAAATTTAGTCTTGACGATCGACGTGCGTTCAGTCATGTTGTCGTTTTTGCAGTCATTTGAGAAAACCGAGCCTATAGCTCCGAGGAATATTTCTCGAGGAATATTCCCTACCAGCACGCTTTCCGGAGGATATTGTCCGAGTATTCAAGGCAAAGAGCCTTACAGACGATAGATGGAGAACCGTATCAAGGTAAAGCTTCTTCAGAGGATGAAACCGTTGCCTCATCGTTTGGATTAATTGCGGCATTCCTTTCTCCGTGCTCGATATTGGCAATTATATCAAGAGGAGATCTTTAAACCCGGGTCTTTGACCAGCTAAGATGCTTTTTAAACAGCCTTGTCATTAGCGTACTTTGCGAAGCTTAAGCCGTCGTATAAACGAGCACACGCAGGGCTGCGAGTAGTTCGAACCCTGTGATGAAGACTCAAACGAATCGCCGTTTGCAAATGTCAGGGTAATCATCGGGCTGTTTCACAAGAAATGGATGAAGACATTGGCTGCTTATTAGTAACCCTGCCAAGTAGCTGCTCCAAAAAGGTAAGCTTAGAGAAATTCTAGTTCTTGTAGAAGGAACAGATTTCGCGACAGAGGAGTAAATACTCACTATCTGAGGACCAAAATACTACAACAGACCCCGTCAACGAAAGGTAATTGCCGTTCCCTTTGCGAAATCCGCACAATGTCACTCATGAATTATGCACACATTTCCTGAAACAAGTTAATTTCATGTGGTAGGCCTTATTGAGGTTCCTAGAACAGGAAAAAATTGTAGTTTGCTACTTATCAATGTTTATAAGAACAAGAGGGGGGTAACTCGGACATATTAGGACATTTGACTTTTCATAATTATTTTTGGTCAAAATCCCACACTAGGGCCTGAAATTTGGTAAAACTGGGTCAAATTTCTCCACCTTAGGCATTAATTATCTCTCTTTATAAGTATCACAGTTCTCCACTCCCTCTCCTTTCCTACAGATCAACCGGGATACATGATGATCTTGAATTTTTGTTAGAGGAGGAGCTGAGCAGTATTCAACTCTTTGCAATGTCACACATGGAAAGACAAAATACTGAGCAGCTTCTTGATTCTTTGGCTTTGTTGCCTACAAGATTAATTCCCTGCAGGAGGCTAACTGGGCACTGAGAAGTTATGGTCCAGAGTCCTTCAATGGGACCAACTGACGGTGCAAAAGAAGACTGGACAACAAACAGAAATTGGAAAACACAATATCCATGTTAGCTCAATTTCAGGTATCTAAAATGGTAAAGAGTAAACATTAAAAAAATCCTCTGGGGATGTTTTGTGAATGGAAAACAATGGCCTA
This sequence comes from Pachyseris speciosa, assembly GCA_016490735.1. NCBI lineage: Eukaryota > Metazoa > Cnidaria > Anthozoa > Scleractinia > Pachyseridae > Pachyseris > Pachyseris speciosa. Next base: position 654,174 of record JAEMWC010000266.1, read on the forward strand.
CTTAAGATGCAAATTGTTTAAAATCTTTTCCAATCTGTTGATCTAGTCTCAAATAGCAAAAAATCAAAAAATATACAAAATAATTTTCTCAGGAAAAAATGCCATCTTCTCAATGGGGAGTGCATGCCCCAATATATCTTCTACATTTCCCAAGATATTCATTTTTGTGGGACCTGAAAACAAAAAATGGACATATGTCATAAATGAGCTGCTGACTGCATTGACGCCAACCAGCAACAATACATGTATTTATTCTTTTCCAACCTGTTGATCTAGTCTCAAATAGCACAAAATAAAAAATATACATACAAAATAAATTGCTCAGGAATCACCAAGGTTACCTGTAACATCCAGATGTATTGTCAGAGTGTGTTGCTGTTGCCTTCAGCAATTCTTGTTTTCATTTTAACTGTATCACCAAGTATCACCAAGGTTACCAGTGGCATTCAGATGTATCCTCGGAGTGTGCTACTGTTGCCTTTAACAATTCTTGTTCTCATTTTCATTATAACTGTTCAACTATCACCAATATTACCATTGGCATCCAGATGTTTCGTCAGAGTGTGCTACTGTTGCCTTTAACAATTCTTGTTTTCATTTTCATTATAACTCATCAACTATCACCAAGGTTACCAGTGGCATCCAGATGTTTCGTCGGAGTGTGCTACTGTTGGCTTTAAAAATTCTTGTTTTAATTTTCATTATAACTCATCAACTATCACCAAGGTTACCAGTGGCATCCAGATGTTTCGTCGGAGTGTGCTACTGTTGGCTTTAAAAATTCTTGTTTTAATTTTCATTATAACTCATCAACTATCACCAAGGTTACCAGTGGCATCCAGATGTTTCGTCGGAGTGTGCTACTGTTGGCTTTAACAATTCTTGTTTTCATTTTCATTATAACTCATCAACTATCACAAAGGTTACCAGTGGCATCCAGATGTTTCGTCGGAGTGTGCTACTGTTGGCTTTAACAATTCTTGTTTTCATTTTCATTATAACTCATCAACTATCACCAAGTTTACCAGTGGCATCCAGATGTTTCGTCGGAGTCTCCTACTGTTGGCTTTAGCAATTCTTTTCTTCATTTTCATTTTAACTGCTCAAGTATCACCAAGGTTACCAGTGGCATCCAGATATTTCGTCGGAGTGTGCTACCATGAGAAGCTAGAGCCTCGATTTTATTGCGAAAGCGGCGTAGAACGCCGCATTCACTGAATATTTGTGGGAGATTATAATTAAGCTGTCAATCAACTCCACTGTTTAGAAGGAAGAGGCCATTCACTCAAAGAGCTCCAGTCATGTCTTATACCTGTCAACATAAGTTAATTTGGCGAGCTTTAAATCAGTTTCCATTTATCTCTTGACACTATCTATTAACCCAGCACGATTTCCAAACACAGAAATCTGAAGTGATTTAAAAGGAACTCCGGGTTTTTGTAAATAGCATTTACAAAAGAAGAGAACAAAACGGCCCGTAAGAGAAATTGGGTTAAAATGCAAGTACCACACATAAAAAAAGTGCATTAAAATTTATACAATTTTACAGAGCTGTATCATCGACGAAAGTTTGCTAGTTTCCGTCCCGTCCTTTCTCGGAACACACCTTCTTAAATCTTAAAACCACCAAATCGGTTTGCTGCGCAATCGGGTTGACCACTGGCGTAGTTTTAAGTGCTCGACTCGAAAACAGATCTATCTCTCGAACACGAGGCTCAACAACAGAGATCAGAACGCCGGGCAACAGATAACATACAGTTATGAATGGTTCAAACGACTGTACGTCGTAAATCACGAAGAAATTGCCACTTCATTCCGAATTATAAAATAACTCAATTTTTAGCTATAGCTATGTCTTGCAGCACACTAAGGTCGTTTGTCTTTTGCCGCAATGGGAGATTTGGATACTTTTTCCAAAGCCTATAATCACGATCCTGTCACTTTGGCCATATTGTTTCCCATTAGTGAAGATTCCATTGGAGTTTCGCTTGTGTGCGTCGTTGCTTATGATCATGATTCCTGTGGAGGCAGCCACCGCAGGCTTCAACAGCGTGGGCTTGCAGAACCAAGCAAAATGGTGCTTTCTTCGCGCGCACACTTGACCAAAATGCGCGGTTGACCTCGGGTGGTATACGCTTCATGAGATCTAAGTACAATTCGCCAATTCTCTGAACTTCCGGCTAACATCAGAACAATAACTTATTGAAAATTGCTTCGGAATTTACATATGAGCGAGAATGGGACATAAATTCCGATCACAACTGCGAGGATCATCTTTCATTTTAATGCTGCTTTTGCTTTAGTTAAGGGCAATTGGGACGCATGCAGAGAAACAAGCGGCCAGGGGAACTTATTTCACACTTAAAAGCGCGTGGATTCCCTTCTTAGTTTCCATCTGTAAACGAACTTAAGAGGAAGCGGAAACCCTTACGATCCTAATTGGAATATTTAGCTAGGGATGGATCTCATCGCCTAAAAAGTATGGGCGCGCCGCCTGTAAACTTAAGAGGGAGCGGAAACCCTTACAATTCTAAGTCATTAGATTTAAAATGTTGAATTTAAAGAACAATTATTTATAAAATTTAGCTATGGATGGATCTCATCACCTCAAAAGTATGGGCGCGCCGCGTCTAAACTTAAGAGGGAGAGGAACCCTTACAATTCTAAGTCATTAGATTTAAAATGTTGAATTTAAAGAACAATTATTTATAAAATTTAGCTATGGATGGATCTCATCACCTCAAAAGTATGGGCGCGCCGCCTGTAAACTTAAGAGGGAGCGGAAACCCTTACAATTCTAAGTCATTAGATTTAAAATGTTGAATTTAAAGAACAATTATTTATAAAATTTAGCTATGGATGGATCTCATCACCTCAAAAGTATGGGCGCGCCGCCTGTAAACTTAAGAGGGAGCGGAAACCCTTACAATTCTAAGTCATTAGATTTCAAATGTTGAATTTAAAGAACAATTATTTATAAAATTTAGCTATGGATGGATCTCATCACCTCAAAAGTATGGGCGCGCCGCCTGTAAACTTAAGAGGGAGCGGAAACCCTTACAATTCTAAGTCATTAGATTTAAAATGTTGAATTAAAAGAACAATTATTTATAAAATTTAGCTATGGATGGATCTCATCACCTCAAAAGTATGGGCGCGCCGCCTGTAAACTTAAGAGGGAGCGGAAACCCTTACAGTTTTAAGTCATTACATTAGAAATGTTGAGTTTAAAGAACAATTATTTATAAAATTTAGCTATGGATGGATCTCATCACCTCAAAAGTATGGGCGCGCCGCCTGTAAACTTAAGAGGGAGCGGAAACCCTTACAATTCTAAGTCATTAGATTTAAAATGTTGAATTTAAAGAACAATTATTTATAAAATTTAGCTATGGATGGATCTCATCACCTCAAAACTATGGGCGCGCCGCCTGTAAACTTAAGAGGGAGCGGAAACCCTTACAATTCTAAGTCATTAGATTTAAAATGTTGAATTTAAAGAACAATTGTTTATAAAATTTAGCTATGGATGGATCTCATCACCTCAAAAGTATGGGCGCGCCGCCTGTAAACTTAACAGGGAGCGGAAACCCTTACAATTCTAAGTCATTAGATTTAAAATGTTGAATTTAAAGAACAATTATTTATACAATTTAGCTATGGATGGATCTCATCACCTCAAAAGTATGGGCGCGCCGCCTGTAAACTTAAGAGGGAGCGGAAACCCTTACAGTTTTAAGTCATTACATTAGAAATGTTGAGTTTAAAGAACAATTATTTATAAAATTTAGCTATAGATGGATCTCATCACCTCAAAAGTATGGGCGCGCCGCCTGTAAACTTAAGAGGGAGCGGAAACCCTTACAATTCTAAGTCATTAGATTTTAAATGTTGAATTTAAAGAACAATTATTTATAAAATTTAGCTATGGATGGATCTCATCACCTCAAAAGTATGGGCGCGCCGCCTGTAAACTTAAGAGGGAGCGGAAACCCTCACAGTTTTAAGTCATTACATTAGAAATGTTGAGTTTAAAGAACAATTATTTATAAAATTTAGCTATGGATGGATCTCATCACCTCAAAAGTATGGGCGCGCCGCCTGTAAACTTAAGAGGGAGCGGAAACCCTTACAATTCTAAGTCATTAGATTTAAAATGTTGAATTTAAAGAACAATTATTTATAAAATTTAGCTATGGATGGATCTCATCACCTCAAAAGTATGGGCGCGCCGCCTGTAAACTTAAGAGGGAGCGGAAACCGTTACAATTCTAAGTCATTAGATTTAAAATGTTGAATTTAAAGAACAATTATTTATAAAATTTAGCTATGGATGGATCTCATCACCTCAAAAGTATGGGCGCGCCGCCTGTAAACTTAAGAGGGAGCGGAAACCCTGACAGTTTTAAGTCATTACATTAGAAATGTTGAGTTTAAAGAACAATTATTTATAAAATTTAGCTATGGATGGATCTCATCACCTCAAAAGTATGGGCGCGCCGCCTGTAAACTTAAGAAGGAGCGGAAACCCTTACAATTCTAAGTCATTAGATTTAAAATGTTGAATTTAAAGAACAATTATTTATAAAATTTAGCTATGGATGGATCTCATCACCTCAAAAGTATGGGCGCGCCGCCTGTAAACTTAAGAGGGAGCGGAAACCCTTACAATTCTAAGTCATTAGATTTAAAATGTTGAATTTAAAGAACAATTATTTATAAAATCTAGCTATGGATGGATTCCATCACCTCAAAAGTATGGGCGCGCCGCCTGTAAACTTAAGAGGGAGCGGAAACCCTTACAATTCTAAGTCATTAGATTTCAAATGTTGAATTTAAAGAACAATTATTTATAAAATTTAGCTATGGATGGATCTTATCACCTCAAAAGTATGGGCGCGCCGCCTGTAAACTTAAGAGGGAGCGGAAACCCTTACAGTTTTAAGTCATTACATTAGAAATGTTGAGTTTAAAGAACAATTATTTATAAAATTTAGCTATGGATGGATCTCATCACCTCAAAAGTATGGGCGCGCCGCCTGTAAACTTAAGAGGGAGTGGAAACCCTTACAATTCTAAGTCATTAGATTTAAAATGTTGAATTTAAAGAACAATTATTTATAAAATTTAGCGAGGGATGGATCTCTTCGCCTCAAAAGTATGGGCGCGCCGCCTGTAAACTTAAGAGGGAGCGGAAACCCTTACAATTCTAAGTCATTAGATTTCAAATGTTGAATTTAAAGAACAATTATTTATAAAATTTAGCTATGGATGGATCTCATCACTCAAAAGTATGGGCGCGCCGCCTGTAAACTTAAGAGGGAGCGGAAACCCTTACAATTCTAAGTCATTAGATTTCAAATGTTGAATTTAAAGAACAATTATTTATAAAATTTAGCTATGGATGGATCTCATCACCTCAAAAGTATGGGCGCGCCGCCTGTAAACTTAAGAGGGAGCGGAAACCCTTACAGTTTTAAGTCATTACATTAGAAATGTTGAGTTTAAAGAACAATTATTTATAAAATTTAGCTATGGATGGATCTCATCACCTCAAAACTATGGGCGCGCCGCCTGTAAACTTAAGAGGGAGCGGAAACCCTTACAGTTTTAAGTCATTACATTAGAAATGTACAGTTTAAAGAACAATTATTTATAAAATTTAGCTATGGATGGATCTCATCACCTCAAAAGTATGGGCGCGCCGCCTGTAAACTTAAGAGGGAGCGGAAACCCTTACAATTCTAAGTCATTAGATTTAAAATGTTGAATTTAAAGAACAATTATTTATAAAATTTAGCTATGGATGGATCTCATCACCTCAAAAGTATGGGCGCGCCGCCTGTAAACTTAAGAGGGAGCGGAAACCCTTACAATTCTAAGTCATTAGATTTAAAATGTTGAATTTAAAGAACAATTATTTATAAAATTTAGCTATGGATGGATCTCATCACCTCAAAAGTATGGGCGCGCCGCCTGTAAACTTAAGAGGGAGCGGAAACCCTTACAGTTTTAAGTCATTACATTAGAAATGTTGAGTTTAAAGAACAATTATTTATAAAATTTAGCTATGGATGGATCTCATCACCTCAAAAGTATGGGCGCGCCGCCTGTAAACTTAAGAGGGAGCGGAAACCCTTACAATTCTAAGTCATTAGATTTAAAATGTTGAATTTAAAGAACAATTATTTATAAAATTTAGCTATGGATGGATCCCATCACCTCAAAAGTATGGGCGCGCCGCCTGTAAACTTAAGAGGGAGCGGAAACCCTTACAGTTTTAAGTCATTACATTAGAAATGTTGAGTTTAAAGAACAATTATTTATAAAATTTAGCTATGGATGGATCTCATCACCTCAAAAGTATGGGCGCGCCGCCTGTAAACTTAAGAGGGAGCGGAAACCCTTACAATTCTAAGTCATTAGATTTAAAATGTTGAATTTAAAGAACAATTATTTATAAAATTTAGCTATGGATGGATCTCATCACCTCAAAAGTATGGGCGGGCCGCCTGTAAACTTAAGAGGGAGCGGAAACCCTTACAATTCTAAGTCATTAGATTTAAAATGTTGAATTTAAAGAACAATTATTTATAAAATTTAGCTATGGATGGATCTCATCACCTCAAAAGTATGGGCGCGCCGCCTGTAAACTTAAGAGGGAGCAGAAACCCTTACAATTCTAATTCATTAGATTTAAAATGTTGAATTTAAAGAACAATTATTTATACAATTTAGCTATGGATGGATCTCATCACCTCAAAAGTATGGGCGCGCCGCCTGTAAACTTAAGAGGGAGCGGAAACCCTTACAGTTTTAAGTCATTACATTAGAAATATTGAGTTTAAAGAACAATTATTGATAAAATTTAGCTATGGATGGATCTCATCACCTCAAAAGTATGGGCGCGCCGCCTGTAAACTTAAGAGGGAGCGGAAACCCTTACAATTCTAAGTCATTAGATTTAAAATGTTGAATTTAAAGAACAATTATTTATAAAATTTAGCTATGGATGGATCTCATCACCTCAAAAGTATGGGCGCGCCGCCTGTAAACTTAAGAGGGAGCGGAAACCCTTACAATTCTAAGTCATTAGATTTAAAATGTTGAATTTAAAGAACAATTATTTATAAAATTTAGCTATGGATGGATCTCACCACCTCAAAAGTATGGGCGCGCCGCCTGTAAACTTAAGAGGGAGCGGAAACCCTTACAATTCTAAGTCATTAGATTTAAAATGTTGAATTTAAAGAACAATTATTTATAAAATTTAGCTATGGATGGATCTCATCACCTCAAAAGTATGGGCGCGCCGCCTGTAAACTTAAGAGGGAGCGGAAACCCTTACAATTCTAAGTCATTAGATTTAAAATGTTGAATTTAAAGAACAATTATTTATAAAATTTAGCTAGGGATGGATCTCTTCGCCTCAAAAGTATGGGCGCGCCGCCTGTAAACTTAAGAGGGAGCGGAAACCCTTACAATTCTAAGTCATTAGATTTCAAATGTTGAATTTAAAGAACAATTATTTATAAAATTTAGCTATGGATGGATCTCATCACTCAAAAGTATGGGCGCGCCGCCTGTAAACTTAAGAGGGAGCGGAAACCCTTACAATTCTAAGTCATTAGATTTAAAATGTTGAATTTAAAGAACAATTATTTATAAAATTTAGCTATGGATGGATCTCATCACCTCAAAAGTATGGGCGCGCCGCCTGTAAACTTAAGAGGGAGCGGAAACCCTTACAGTTTTAAGTCATTACATTAGAAATGTTGGGTTTAAAGAACAATTATTTATAAAATGTAGCTATGGATTGATCTCATCACCTCAAAAGTATGGGCGCGCCGCCTGTAAACTTAAGAGGGAGCGGAAACCCTTTCAATTCTAAGTCATTAGATTTAAAATGTTGAATTTAAAGAACAATTATTTATACAATTTAGCTATGGATGGATCTCATCACCTCAAAAGTATGGGCGCGCCGCCTGTAAACTTAAGAGGGAGCGGAAACCCTTACAATTCTAAGTCATTAGATTTAAAATGTTGAATTTAAAGAACAATTATTTATAAAATTTAGCTATGGATGGATCTCATCACCTCAAAAGTATGGGCGCGCCGCCTGTAAACTTAAGAGGGAGCGGAAACCCTTACAGTTTTAAGTCATTACATTTAAAATGTTGTAATTAAAGAGCTGTTATTTCTACGGACATTTCATTCACTTTAAGATGCTGCAGGAAATGTTGGTTCGATTTAAAGAAATTGATTCAAAGTAATTTATTCATGAATTAGCTTACTGGTTATTTATAAAGCTCTTAATTATTCTGCTTGTACTTATCTTGTTTTGGCGCGCTTTCTGAATCTTGGCGGGCTTTTCTTTTCTTTCGTTTCTCCCGATGTTTGTTGAGAGGTTTTCTTGATTTGTACGTCCATCGTTTGATTCTGCGTCAAATGGTTTATATCACAGTGATGTTAAGCTCGATGACTTTGATTTGGGTCCATCACTGGTTAGTATATTTAATGGCTGTTTATGGCGCTCTTCAGAGAGACGAAAGCATCTGATCTGCTCGCAAGATGTCCGGTACAGAGGCATTTGTGTGGCTCATAAGCTTATTACCGGCAAGCACGGCACTAAATACAGTCGATCGCCACATCAACATCCTTGAACCATTGTTTCTAAAATGGGCCTCCATTTCCATCATGAAGATCGGTGATATTTACACGGCGGATTTCATCACGAAATAAACTGAATATTTTCGCTTAAATATTTGGTGCACGAACGATTGTGTACGCGTACCAAGTCTTTTAACGCGAGCAACGAGATTGGGCCAGCAAAAGTGTAGCTAGGTTGCCACGATTGCCATGATTTTCCAACACTGAACAAAGCGAAGAGTTACCGAAAATAGACTGATCAAATTTACCTTTGCTAGATATTAACTATTAAAGTCTGTTTTTTCCGTTCCACTGAAATCGACAACAATAACAAAGTAACAGACACATTCGGATTAATGAACACACTTGAGGTGTGCAAAGGCATGTGTGAAAACTAATTAACTCATCAGTGCCTGACCGCAACGCGTCGCCTTTAGTGACTGTCACCATAGAAATACGCCCTCCTGGTGCGCGCACTAAAATCGAGCCTCTAGCTTGGCATGGGGTTGGCTTTAACAATTCTTGTTTTCATTTTCATTATAACTCATCAACTATCACAAAGGTTACCAGTGGCATCCAAATGTTTCCTCGGAGATTGCTACTGTTGGCTTCAAAAATTCTTGTTTTCATTTTCCTTTTAACTGCTCAAGTATCACCAAGGTTACCAGTGGCATCCAGATGTTTCGTCGGAGTGTGCTACTGTTGCCCTTAAAAAATTCTTGTTTTCATTTTCATTATAACTCATCAACTATCACCAAGGTTACCAGTGGCATCCAGATGTTTCGTCGGAGTGTGCTACTGTTGGCTTTAACAATTCTTGTTTTCATTTTCATTTTAACTGCTCAACTATCACCAAGGTTACCAGTGGCATCCAGATGTTTTGTCGGAGTGTGCTACTGTTGGCTTTAACAATTCTTGTTTTAATTTTCATTATAACTCATCAACTATCACCCAGGTTACCAGTGGCATCCAGATGTTTGGTCGGAGTTTTCTTCTGTTGGCTTTAAAAATTCTTGTTTTCATTTTCATTATAACTCATCAACTACCACAAAGGTTACCAGTAGCATCCAGATGTTTCCTCAGAGTGTGCTACTGTTGGCTTTAACAAGTCCTGTTTTCATTTTCCTTTTAACTGCTCAAGTATCACCAAGATTACCAGTGGCATCCAGATGTTTCGTCGGTGTGTGCTACTGTTGGCTTTAACATTTCTTGTTTTCATTTTCATTTTAACTGCTCAACTGTCACCATGGTTACCAGTGGCATCCAGATGTTTTTTCGGAGTGTGCTACTGTTGGCTTTAACAATTCTTGTTTTCATTTTCATTATAACTCATCAACTATCACCAAGGTTACCAGTGGCATCCAGATTTCTCGTCGGAGTGTGCTACTGTTGGCTTTAACAATTCCTGTTTTCATTTTCATTTTAACCGCTCAATTATCACCAAGGTCACCAGTGGCATCCAGATGTTTCGTCGGAGTGCGCTACTTTTGGCTTTAACACTTCTTGTTTTCATTTTCATTTTAACCGCTCAAGTATCACCAAGGTTACCAGTGGCATCCAGATGTTTCGCCGGAATATGCTACTGTTGCCTATGACAATTCTTGTTTTCATTTTCATTATAACTGCTCAACTATCACAAAGGTTACCAGTGGAATCCAGATGTTTCGTCGGAGTGTGCTACTGTTGGCTTTAACAATTCTTGTTTTCATTTTTATTTTAACTGCTCAACTATCACCAAGGTTACCAGTGGCATCCAGATCTTTCGTGGGAGTGTGCTACTGTTGGCTATAACAATTACTTTTGTCATTTTCCTGTTAACTGCTCAAGTATCACCAACGTTACCAGTGGCATCCAGATGTTTCGTCGACTTGTGCTACTGTTGCCCTTAACAATTCTTGTTTTCATTTTCATTATAACTCCTAAACTATCACCAAGGTCACCAGTGGAATCCAGATGTTTCATCGGAGTGAGCTACTTTTGGCTTTAACAATTCTTGTTTTCATTTTCATTATAACCGCTCAAGTATCACCAAGGTTACCAGTGGCATCCAGATGTTTCGTCGGAGTGTGCTACTGTTGGCTTTAACAATTCCTGTTTTCATTTTCATTTTAACTGCTCAAGTATTACCAACGTTACCAGTGGCATGTAGATATTTCGTCGGAGGGTGCTACTGTTGCCTTTAACAATTCTTGTCTTCATTTTCATTTTAACTGCTCAACTTTCACCAAGTTTACCAGTGGCATCCATATGTTTCGTCGGAGTGTGCTACTGTTGGCTTTCACAATTCCTGTTTTCATTTTCATTTTAACTGTTCAAGTATCACTAACGTTACCAGTGGCATCCAGATGTTTCGTCGACGTGTGCTACGGTTATCCTTAACAATTATTGTTTTCATTTTGATTATAACTCCTCAACTATCACCAAGGTTACCAGTGGCATCCAGATGTTTCGTCGGAGTGTGCTACTATTTGCTTTAACAATTCTTGTTTTTCTTTTCATTATAACTCATCAAACTATCGACAAGGTTACCAGTTGCATCCAGATGTTTCGTCGGAGGGTGCTACTGTTGGCTTTAACAATTCTTGTTTTCATTCTCATTTTAACTGCTCAACTATCACCAAAGTTCCCAGTGGCATCTAGATGTTTCGTCGATGTGTGCTACTGTTGGCTTTAACAATTCTTGTTTTCATTTTCATTTTAAGTGCTTAACTATCACCAAGGTTACCAGTGGCATCCAGATGTTTCGTCGGAGTGTGCTACTGTTGCCCTTAACAATTCTTGTCTTCATTTTCATTATAACTCCTCAACTATCACCAAGGTCACCAGTGGCATCCAGATGTTTCGTCGGAGTGAGCTACTTTTCGCTTTAACTATTCCTGTTTTCATTTTCATTTTAACAGCTCAAGTATTTTTAACGTTACCAGTGGCATCCAGATGTTTCGTCGGATTGTGCTACTGTTGCCCTTAACACTTCTTGTTTTCATTTTTATTATAACTCCTCAACTATCACCAAGGTCACCAGTGCCATCCAGATGTTCCGTCGGAGTGAGCTACTTTTGGCTTTCACAATTCCTGTTTTCATTTTCATTATAACTCCTCAACTATTACCAAGGTCACCAGTGGCATCCAGATGTTTCGTCGGAGTGTGCTACAGTTGGCTTTAACAATTCTTGTGTTCATTTTCATTTTAACAGGTCAACTATCACCAAGCTTACCAGTGGCATGCAGATTTTTCGTCGGAGGGTGCTACTGTTGGCTTTAAAAATTCCTGTTTTCATTTTCATTTTTAATGCTCAACTATCACCAAGGTTACCGGTGGCATCCAGATGTTTCGTCGGAGTGTGCTACTTTTCACTTTAACAATTCTTGTTTTCATTTTCATTTTAACTCCTCAAGTATCACCAACGTTACCAGTGGCATCCAGATGTTTCTTCGGATTGTGCTACTTTTGCCCTTAACACCTCTTGTTTTCATTTTCATTATAACTCCTCAACTATCACCAAGGTCCCCAGTAGCATCCAGATGTTTCGTCGGAGTGAGCTACTTCTGGCTTTAACAATTCCTGTTTTCATTATCATTTTAACAGCTCAACTATCACCAAGGTTACCAGTGGCATCTAGATGTTCCGTCGGAGTGTGGTACTGTTGGCTTTACCAATTCCTGTTTTCATTTTCATTTTAACTGCTCAAGTATTACCAACGTTACCAATTGCATGCAGATGTTTCGTCGGAGTGTGCTACTGTTGGCTTTAACAATTCTTGTTTTCATTTTCATTATAACTGCTCAACTATCACCAAGGTTACCAGTGGCATCCAGATGTTTCGTCGGAGTGTGCTAGTGTTGGCTTTAACAATTCTTGTTTTCATTTTTATTTTAACTGCTCAACTATAACCAAGGCTACCAGTGGTATTCAGATGTTTCGTCGGAGTGTGCTACTGTTGGCTTTAACAATTTCTGTTTTTATTTTCATTTTAACTGCTCAAGTATTACCAACGTTACCAGAAGCATGTAGATTTTTCGTCGGAGTGTGCTACTGTTGCTTTTAACAATTCTTGTTTTCATTTTCATTTTAACTACTCAACTATCACCAATGTTACCAGTGGCATCCAGATGTTCCGTCGGAGTGTGCTACTTTTGGCTTTAACAATTCCTGTTTTCATTTTCATTTTAACTGTTCAAGTATCACCAACGTTACCAGTGGCATCCAGTTGCTTCGTCGACGTGTGCTACTGTTGCTCTTAACAATACTTGTCTTAATTTTCACTATAACTCCTCAACTATCACCAATGTTACCAGTGGCATCCAGATGTTTCGTCGTAGTGTGCTACTGTTGGCTTTAACAATTCTTGTTTTCAGTTTCATTTTAACTGCTCAACTATCACCAAGGTTACCAGTGGCATCGAGATGTTTCGTCGGAGTGTGCTACTCTTGCTTTTAACAATTCTTGTTTTCATTTTCATTTTAACTGCTCAACTATCACCAAGGTTACCAGGGGCATCCAGATGTTTCGTCGCAGTGTGCTACTGTTGGCTTTAACAATTCTTGTTTTCATTTTCATTTTAACTACTCAACTATCACCAAGGTCACCAGTAGCATCCAGATGTTTTATAGGAGTGAGCTACTTTAGGCTTTAACAATTCCTGTTTTCATTTTCATTTTAACTAATCAAGTATCACCAACGTTACCAGTGGCATCCAGATCTTTCGTCGACGTGTGCTACTGTTGCCCTTACGACTTCTTGTTTTCATTTTCATTATAACTCCTTAACTATTACCAAGGTCACCAGTGTCATCCAGATTTTTCGTCGGAGTGTGCTACGGTTGGCTTTAACAATTTCTGTTGTCAGTTTTATTTTAACTGCTCAACTATCACCAAGGTTACCAGTGGCATCTTGATGTTTCGTCGGAGTGTGCTACTGTTGGCTTCAACAATTCCTGTTTTCATTTTCATTTTAACTGCTTAAGTATCACCAACGTTACAAGTGGCTTCCAGATCTTTCGTCGACGTGTGCTACTGTTCCCCTTAAACATTCTTGTTTTCATTTTCATTATAACTCCTAAACTATTACCAAGGTCACCAGTGGCATCCAGATGTTTCGTTGGAGTGAGCTACATTTGGCTTTAACAATTCTTGTTTTCATTTTTATTATAACAGCTCAACTATCACCAAGGTTACCAATGGCATCCAGATGTTTCGTCGGAATGGTCTACCGTTGGCTTTAACAATTCTTGTTTTCATTTTCATTTTAACTCCTCAACTATCACCAAGGTTGCAACTGGCATCAAGATGTTTGGTCGGAGTGTGCTACTGTTTGCTTTAACAATTCCTGCTTTGATTTTCATTTTAACTGCTCAAGTGTTACCAACGTTACCAGTGGCATGCAGATGTTTCGTCGGAGTGTGCTACTGATGGCTTTAACAATTTTTGTTTTCCCTTTTATTATAACTCCTCAACTATCACCAAGGTTACCAGTTCCATCCAGATGTTTCATCGGAGTGAGCTACTGTTGGCTTTAACAATTCTTGTTTTCATTTTCATTATAACTGCTCAACTATCACCAAGCTTACCAGTGTCATCCAGATGTTTCGTTGGAGTGTGCTACTGTTGGCTTTAACGATACCTCTTTTCATTTTCATTTTAACTGTTCAAGTATCACCAACGTTACCAGTGGCATCCAGATGTTTTGTCGACGTGTGCTACTGTTGCCCTTAACAATTCTTGTTTTCATTTTCATTATAACTCTTCAATTATCACCAAGGTTACCGGTGGCATCCAGTTGATTCGTCGGAGTGTGCCACTGTTGGCTTTAACAATTCTTGTTTTCATTTTCATTATAACTCATCAACTATCACCAAGGTTACCAGTGGCATCCAGATGTTTCGTCGGAATGTGCTACTGTTGGCTTAAACAATTCTTGTTTTCATTTTCATTTTAACTGTTCAACTATCATTAAGGTTACCAGTGGCATCTAGATGTTTCGTCGAAGTGTGGTACTGTTGGCTCTAACAATTCCTGCTTTCATTTTCATTTTAACTGCTGAAGTATTACCAACGTTACCAGTGGCATGCAGATGTTTCGTCGGAGGGTGCTACTGTTGGCTTTAACAATTCTTGTTTTCATTTTCATTTTCACTGCTCAACTATCACCAAGCTTACCAGTATCATCGAGATGTTTCGTCGGGGTCTGCTACTGTTGGCTTGAACAATTCCTGTTTTCATTTTCATTTTAACTCCTCAAGTATTAACAACGTTACCAGTGGCATCCAGATGTTTCGTCGGAGTGTGCTACTGTTGGATTTAACAATTCTTGTTTTCATTTTCATTTTAACTGCTTAACTCTCACCAAGGTTACCTTTGTTATCAAGATGTTTCGTCGGAGTGTGTTACTGTCGTCTTTAACAATTCTTATTTTCATTTTCATTATAACTCATCAACTATCACCAAGGTTACCAGTGGCATCCAGATTTTCGTCAGAGTGTGCTACTTTTGGATTTAACAATTCTTGTTTTCATTTTCATTATAAATCATCAACTATCACCAAGGTTACCAGTGGCATCCAGATGTTTCGTCGGAGTGTGCTACTGTTGGCTTTAACAATTCCTGTTTTTATTTTCATTTAACTGCTCATATATCACTAAGGTTACCAGTGGCATCCCGATGATTCGTCGGAGTGTGCTACTGTTGGCTTTAACAATTCTTGTTTTCATTTTCATTTTAACTGCTCAACTATCACCAAGGTTACCAGTGGCATCCGGATGTTTCGTCGACGTGTGCTACTGTTGCTTTTAACAATTCTTGTTTTCATTTTCATTATTACTCATCAAACCATCACCAAGGTTACCAATTGCATCCAGATGTTTCCTCGGAGTGTGCTACATTTGCCCTTAACAATCCTTGTTTTCATTTCCATTATAACTCCTCAACTATCACCAAGGTCACCAGTGGCATCCAGATGTTTCGTCGGAGTGTGCTACTGTTGGCTTCAACAATTTTTGGGGCCATTTTCATTTCAACTGCTCAACTATCACAAAAGTTACCAGTGGCATCCAGATGTTTCGTCGCAGTGTGCTACTCTTGGCTTTAACAATTCTAGTTTTCATATTCATCTTAACTGCTCAACTATCACCATGGTGACCAGTGGCATCAAGATATTTCGTCGGAGTGTGCTACTGTTGCCCTTAACAATTCTTGTTTTCATTTTCATTATAACTCCTTAACTATCACCGAGGTCACCAGTGGCATCCAGATGTTTCGTCAAAGGAGCTACTTTTGGCTTTAACTATTCCTGTTTTAATTTTTATTTTAACTGCTCAAGTATCACCAAGGTTACCAGTGGCATCCAGATGTTTGTCGGAGTGTGCTACTGTTGGCTTTAACAATTCTTGTTTTCATTTTCATATTAACTGAGCAAATATCACCAAGGTTACCAGTGGCATCCAGATGTTTCGTCGGAGTGTGCTACTGTTGGCTTTAACAATTCTTCCTTTCATTTTCATTATAACTCATCAACTAACACAAAGGTTACCTGTGGCATCCAGATGTTTCGTCAGAGTGTGCTACTTTTGGCTTTTATCATTCTAGTTTTTATTTTCATTTTAACTGCTCAAGTATTACCAAGGTTAGCAGTGACATCCAGATGTCTCGTCGGAGTGTGCTACTGTTGGCCTCAAAAATTCCTTTTTTCATTTTCATTTTAACTGCTCAACTATCACCAAGGTTACCAGTATCATCCTGATATTTCTTCGGAGTGTGCTACTCTTGGCTTTAACACTTCCTGTTTTCATTTTCATTTTAACTTCTTAAGTATCACCAACGTTACCAGTGGCATCCAGATGTTTCGTCGACGTGTGCTACTGTTCCCTTAAAAAATTCTTGTTTTCATTTTCATTATAACTCCTCCACTATCACCAAGGTTTCCAGTGGCATTTAGTTGTTTCGTCGGAGTGTGCTACTGTTGGCTTTAACAATTCTTGTTTTCATTTTCATTATAACTCATCAACTATCACCAAGGTTACCAGTGGCAATCAGATGTGTTGTCGGAGTGTGCTCCTGTTGGCTTTAACAATTCTTGTTTTCATTTTCATTTTAACTGTTCAACTATCACCAAGGTTACCAGTGGCATTTAGATGTTTCGTCGGAGTGTGCTACTGTTGCTTTTAACAATTCTTGTGTTCATTGTCATTATAACTCATCCAACTATCACCAAGGTTAACAGCTGCATCAGGATTTTTCGTCGGAGTGTGCTACATTTGCCCTTAACAATTCTTGTTTTCATTTTCATTATAACTCCTCAACTGTCATCAAGGTCACCAATGGCATCCAGATGTTTCGTCGGAGTGTGCTACTGTTGGCTTTAACAATTCTTGGTTCCATTTTCTTTTTAACTGCTCAACTATCACCAAGGTTACTAGTGGCATCCAGATGTTTCGTCGGAGTGTCCTTCTGTTGCCGTTAACAATTCTTGTTTTCATTTTCATTATCACTCCTCAACTATCACCAAGGTCACCAGTGGCATCCAGAGGTTTCGTCGGAGTGAGCTACTTTTCGCTTGAACAATTCCTGTTTCTATTTTCATTTTAACTGCTCAAGTATCACCAACGTTACCAGTGACATCCAGATGTTTCGTCGGATTGTCCTACTGTTGCCCTTAATACTTCTTGTTTTCATTTTCATTATAACTCCTCAACTATCACCAAGGTCACCAGTGGCATCCAGATTTTTCGTCGGAGTGAGCTACTTTTGGCTTGAACAATTCCTGTTTTCATTTTCATTTTAACTGCTCAAGGATCACCAACGTTACCAGTGGCATCCAGATGTTTCGTCGACGAGTGCTACTGTTGACCTTAACAATTCTTGTTTTCATTTTTATTTTAACTGCTCAACTATCACCAAGGTTACCAGTGGCATCCAGATGATTCGTGGGAGTGTGCTACTGTTGGCTTGAACAATTCCTGTTTTCATTTCCATTTAAACTGTTCAAGTATCACCAACGTTACCAGTGGCATCCAGATGTTTCGTCGACGAGTGCTACTGTTGCCCTTAACAATTCTTGTTTTCATTTTCATTATAACACCTCAACTATTACCAAGGTTACCAGTGGCATCCAGTTGTTTCGTCGGAGTGTGCTACTGTTGGCTTTAACAATTCTTGTTACAATTTTCATTATAACTCATCAACTATCACCAAGGTTACCCGTGGCATCCAGATGTTTCGTCGGAGTATGCTACTGTTGGCTTTAACAATTCTTGTTTTCATTTTCATTTTAACTGCTCAAACATCACCAAGGTTACCAGTGGCATCCAGATGTTTCGTCGGAGTGTTCTACGGTTGGCTTGAACAATTCCTGTTTTCATTTTCATTTTAACTCCTCAAGTATTACCAACGTTACCAGTGGCATCCATATGTTTCGTCGGAGTGTGCTACTTTTGGCTTTAACAATTCTTGTTTACATTTTCATTTTAACTGCTCAACTATCACCAAGATTACCAGTGGCATCCAGATGTTTCGTCGGAGTACGCTACTGTTGGCTTTAACAATTCCTGTTTTCATTTTAATTTTAACTGCTCAAGTATCACTAACGTTACCAGTGGCATCCAGATGTTTCGTCGGAGTGTCCTACTGTTGCCCTTAAAAATTCTTGTTTTCATTTTCATTATAACTCTTCAACTAACAGCAAGGTCACCAGTGGCATCCAGATGTTTCGTCGTAGTGAGCTACTTTTGGCTTTAACAATTCTTGTTTTAGTTTCATTTTAAGTGCTCAAGTTTCACCACGGTTACCAGTGGCATCCAGATGTTTCGTTGGAGTGAGGAACTTTTGGCTTTAACAATTCCTGTTTTCATTTTCATTTTAACTGCTCAAGTATCACCAACGTTACCAGTGGCATCCAGATGTTTCGTCGACGGGTGGTACTGTTGTCCTTAACAATACTTGTTTTCATTTTCTTTTTAACTACTCAACTATCACCAAGGTTACCAGTGGCATCCAGATGTTTCGTTGGAGTGAGGAACTTTTGGCTTTAACAATTCCTGTTTTCATTTTCATTTTAACTGCTCAAGTATCACCAACGTTACCAGTGGCATCCAGATGTTTCGTCGACGGGTGGTACTGTTGTCCTTAACAATACTTGTTTTCATTTTCTTTTTAACTACTCAACTATCACCAAGGTTACCAGTGGCATCCAGATGTTTCGTCGGAGTATGCTACTGTTGGCTTTAACAATTCTTGTTTTCATTTTCATTTTAACTGCTCAAACATCACCAAGGTTACCAGTGGCATCCAGATGTTTCGTCGGAGTGTTCTACGGTTGGCTTGAACAATTCCTGTTTTCATTTTCATTTTAACTCCTCAAATATTACCAACGTTACCAGTGGCATCCATATGTTTCGTCGGAGTGTGCTACTTTTGGCTTTAACAATTCTTGTTTTCATTTTCATTTTAACTGCTCAACTATCACCAAGATTACCAGTGGCATCCAGATGTTTCGTCGGAGTGTGCTACTGTTGGCTTTAACAATTCGTTTTTTCATTTTAATTTTAACTGCTCAAGTATCACTAACGTTACCAGTGGCATCCAGATGTTTCGTCGGAGTGTCCTACTGTTGCCCTTAAAAATTCTTGTTTTCATTTTCATTATAACTCTTCAACTAACAGCAAGGTCACCAGTGGCATCCAGATGTTTCGTCGTAGTGAGCTACTTTTGGCTTTAACAATTCTTGTTTTAGTTTCATTTTAAGTGCTCAAGTATCACCAAGGTTACCAGTGGCATCCAGATGTTTCGTTGGAGTGAGGAACTTTTGGCTTTAACAATTCCTGTATTCATTTTCATTTTAACTGCTCAAGTATCACCAACGTTACCAGTGGCATCCAGATGTTTCGTCGACGGGTGCTACTGTTGTCCTTAACAATACTTGTTTTCATTTTCTTTTTAACTACTCAACTATCACCAAGGTTACCAGTGGCATCCAGATGTTTCGTCGGAGTTTACTACTGTTGGCTTTAACAATTCTTGTTTTCATTTTCATTTTAACTGCTCATATATCACTAAGGTTACCAGTGGCATCGAGATTTTTCGTCGGAGTGTGCTACTGTTGGCTTTAACAATTCTTGTTTTCATTCTCATTTTAACTGCTCAAGTATCACCAAGGTTACCAGTGGCATCCAGATGTTTCGTCGGAGTGTGCCACTCTTGCCTATAGCAATTCTTGTTTTCATTTTTATTATAACTCATCAACTATCACCAAGGTTACTAGTTGCATCCAGATGTTTCTTTGGAGTGTGCTACTGTTGGCTTGAATATTTCTTGTTTTCATTTTCATTTTGACTTCTCAAGTATCACCAAGGTTACCAGTGGCATACAGATGTTTTGTCGGGGTGTGCTACTCTTGCCTTTAACAGTTCTTGTTTTCATTTTTATTATAATTGTTAAACTATCACCAATGTTACCAGTGGCATCCAGATGTTTCGTCGGAGTGTACTACTGTTGTCTGTAACAATTCTTGTTTATTTCATTTTCATTATAATTGATCAACTATCACCAAGGTCACCAGTGGCATCCAGATGTTTCGTCGGAAAGTGCTACTGTTGGCTTTTAAAATTTTTGTTTTCATTTTCATTTTAACTGCTCAAGTATCACCAAGGTTAGCATTGGCATCCAGATGTCTCGTCGGAGTGTGCTACTTTTGGCTTTAACAATTCTTGTTTTCATTTTCATTTTAACCGCTCAAGTATCATTAAGGTTACCAGTGTTATCCAGATATTTCGTCGGAGTGTGCTACTGTTGCCTATGACAATTCTTGGTTTCTTTTTCATTATAACTGCTCAACTATCACCAAGATTACCAGTGGCATCCAGATTTTTCGTCGGAGTGTGCTACTGTTGGCTTTAACAATTCGTGTTTTCATTTTCATTTTAACTATTGAAGTATCACCAAGGTTACTAGTGGCAGCAGATGTGACGAATAGTCCAGTTGTCTTGTGATTTGAAGTCAAACTAATTGGAACGGAATTTTTCTGACTGCCAATGATACATAGTAGTGAACTTACATGTACTTCCGCACTAAAAGTTCTCCAAAAATTGTGTGGTGGAACAGGCTTAGATTAGGCATTGTAATATTTTGAGTTTGTGTCCACAGGCTACCCACTTCGTTTGGTGTAATAATGAATCGAAACACAAAATAATGTTTTTTGAGCTACAGTAAATGTTTATAATGAAAAAATGTGATCAACAGATGAGAATGAAAAGGGTTAGTTTTTAAAAGAAACTGTCAGATGCTGCGTCTGTTGGGGAGTGAAACACGAGAATATCGTTTGTCAACGGAATTGACCACCGTAAAGAGATTAAAAAAGCTGACGTTTCTAGTGTTTGGCCTTCGTCAGAGGCCATCCAGGAATTGTGGGTTATGTATGGTTTGTGCACAGAACCTGGAGGTACGTGAAAAACGGAAATAAATTGAACGAAAAGCGTTCATTGATACGATTTGAAAGATGAATTTTTGCTCTAGATTTTTCCCCCTTTCGGTGTTAACTTGATCCCGGGGAGGGGGGTGGGGTGGGGGGTACTCCCAGAGAAATTGGGTAGGGCGTGCGGCCCCCTTCCGGAAACACTTACCCTATTTCAGAACGAAAACAGCGGTTCTCCCAACCCTATTTCAGACCTGATCAAAAATTTGATACCCTGTTTCAGACTTATTTCATGTGCGCGATAAAAGGTAAAAGATAATTAAGGACAAAAAAGAAGGGCTTTTGCAGATGGTCTTATCGCCTACTGAAGAAGTAGCTTCATCTAAAAAAGTATACCCAATCCAAAACGAGTGGACAAACCATACCTTATTTCAAACCAAAATGTTCAAAATCGATAACCTATTTCAGACCAACACGGCTAAAAATCCATACCCTTTGGTGCCCCATATACCTGATATAGCCCATATAAGGGAGAACCCCCACCCCCGACCTTTTTTTTTCTTTTTCATTCGCTAATAACTATTAACAGCAAATTAATGGTGTGGCGATAAGCACAAAAATGGTACCCCGCTACGCCATTCTTTTTCTTTTTTCTTTTTTTGTTTTGTTTTGTTTTGTTTTTGTTTTTGTTTTTGTTTTTTGTAGGTTATACGTTGAGCACCAATTCAATCAATACAAAGACCCTAAACCTGAACTATACGGTCACTACATTGACGACGGCATCGGTGCAGTGTTTTGAGGAACTCAATGAATTTATAACCTCCGTCAATTCCTCTCATCCGGCTCTGAAATATAGCTGGGAAATTACAGAAACTTCGCTGGCTCTTCTTGATATCAAAGTTTCTATCCGTGGCAACAACTTATGTACCAGTGTGCTCTCCAAAGTCACAGATTATGACAGTTATTTATTTTATTCATCTTCACATCCATCTTACGTCAAATACTGAAATTACTGCTCCCTGTTACGGTCGTAGGAAAATCCACGGAAATTTAATGAAATCAACATAGCCGGCTTTGAGTAAATTTGTCATAGACAAAGGAAAACGTGCTATAATTGTAAACGCTCACAAAATGAAAAATTAAAGTTATAACTGAACATACATTACTTGAGTGAACTCGCCTACCAGGAGGCGAACAAGTTGTGGAGGCGTAGGCGAGTTTACCGGTATTCCTAATTCGGCCGTGTTTTCTTAATTAAAAAAAAAAAAAAAACGAATGCGTGATTTGGACTTCTGCATTATTGTTTGTTGTCTCGTCACTTTCTCAGTCTCCCCGCCGCATAGAAAGTGATCCTAATTTTCTCACGGCTCAATCACAGTGTTTCCGGTGACAAAAATTAGTTTTGACAGCCGCACTTGCGAATTTTCACGCCTTCTACTTTACACGGGCTGATTCACTGACAGATTGAAATTCAAATATGTAAGGAATGCGGGGTCCACAACCCCGCATTCCTTTGAAATACTTCCAGATAGACTCCGCTGCGTCTCCTCATGATACTTCCCAGCCAGCGTCATGCTGCATGCGGAGCGGCTATTTGGTATATTGGCTCCACTGAGCACTCCTGAAAGCTCTACCGTGTTAACTAGCCACATGCAAACAAAGGCCACAAACAAGTTACTTCACGTCCCATTGTTCTTGTTTGCGCAGATATGCATATACGCAAGAAAAAGCGTGTCGTGTCAGACGAACCGATGTCTACTTCTCCCGTAAAGCACCTTTGGAACTTTAGTTTCCGCTTTACTTCAAGAGCCATATTTCCCTCGTAGCTTCTTCTTGAGTTGCAAGCGGCTCTAAATCTTTTCTCTATAGAATCGTACTACTCCTGTCTGAACTCAGCTCCGAACCGTCCGCTGACGAAAAACGCGAAGAACTTGAATAGAAAACATTTCCTCTATGTTTCCTCTATGTTTCCTCTATGTTTACTAAAAACATGCGAGAAAAAGACATCGCTAGATGAACAGATGGCTTCACGGAGGGAACGCCGCTTGACAAAAATTGTGGTCTCGAGTAGTTGTCGTTTGAGTACTGGCGGACGTTATTTCCACACTTTCGAGAAGCCTTTACAGATGTAAACCAGCATCAGGTTAGCCGTGGACACATTTTTTGGTCAACTTTAGGGTCTAGTCTTCAACGTAGGATACAAAAATCGCGAAAAAAAAAACCCACTGATTTTCGTCTCAGTAACACTGTAACTCATGTTGTTTTCGTTGAAAAAAAGGGATAACGATCACGTGCTAGCTTGGAAAGATACTTCAGAAGGTAAAGTTTCAAGTGATAAACGCAAGAGCAAATTAGTCTCTTTTGTGAAATGCTCAAAACTTGGATCGATTTGCATGGTGCCCGGCAGGCTTGCAATGTGATCCAACGCGCAAAAAAAGCAATGTGATGCAACACGCGTGCGTTAAGGGCTTCTATTTTACTACGGCATATTGCAGTGATAGAAACCCCTACAGCACAGGTGAATCAAATAAACTGAAGCGTAAAATTGAGTTATCGTTGTTTCCTGTGTTCAGAAATGAAACACTTATTTTCTCTCAACTGCATGTAAATAACAATCATCGATACTCGTTTTGGACGTAAAGAAGTACTTGAACTGTTTGTTTGTTTTCCTTGCAAGCGATCGTGTTGGGCGATTTTTTCACCGCTGGGCTGACTGTTTTTCGACGTGGCTCGACAATGTTAAGAAAACTTGTTCTTATGTTATGAACACGCGGGAATCGCAATGTGTCCTCGCAAAAAAAAAAGAATTGAATTTTCAGAAGTTGCTGAAATCTCAGCAGCTTCTGAGAACACCCGTGATAATTATGTTTAATTTTACACGGTCCCAATTAGCTGTTCAAATCCTATTCTTTAGCTCATTCATTCATTTTTAGACCCCGTCGACGCGTATCAGAACATTTTTGAAAACGGAGACTGTTTTTCTGTTTTCAGAAAAAAAAAAAAGAAGAAGAAGAAGTGTGTCCATATTTAATCTTAAACACTGGAAATACGGTAGCGGCCCTTACAAAGCATTCGCAACGCAGACCGGGACAAACTGCGCTCAGTCTATGAGATCATGGTATTCGAAAATTTTCCCTCCACAGTAAACGAATACAATAAGCAGGCGTTTTCAAAAATCTCCACCCTGGAACCGGTTTCCAAAACATTTGGTTTTGGTGCCCCCAAAACGCTGTTTACGTGTGCACGAAAGGCGCGTAAACGGAGAATAAATACGTACTTTAAAAGAAAAAAAAAATCGGATGCGTGCAGTTCCATTGAGGAAACGTTACTTAATGTGGGCATTCGAAAAAAAGTATTCCATGCTAAGTATAGGGTGAAGAACTTATCAGAATAGAGGATGAATCCTAATTTCCCTTTGAATCATTTGTTCTATAACAGCGGTATTGTTTATAGGTCCCGCTTCTACTGTTATTTCTCAGTCAGAGGCAGTTGTTTTCTGTTATCTGTTATTTGCTGCATTTTCACCGATCTTGTTTCTTATACAAGTGAACTCACGAGAGCTAGTGACACTGGAATGAATACCGTGGTATTCTGACTGGAGCAGTTATGGCGTAGAGGGGATCAGATCTAGAGATGGCGTAGTGGTGAGAGACTCAACTCCTACCAATGTGGCCAGGGTTCGATTCCCGGACTCGGCGTCATATGTGGGTTGAGTTTGTTGTTGGTTCTCTACTCTGCTCCGAGAGGTTTTTCTCTGGGTACTCCGGTATTCCCCTCTCCTCAAAAGCCAACATTTCCAAATTCCAATTCGATCCTGAATTTCGAGGGCCACCGGTTTGTCAGTCATAGAATGTTAAGTGTTACCCTTGTTAAACAAAGTTATTTGTTTATTTATTTATTTACTGAAGACGCAAAGTAACAGTCAGCTTATTTCACTTATCTTTTTCTTTTTCGCGTCTTTGTCCCGTCAATGTTCAGGTTTTTATTTCTTTGCTTAGTTGATTGGTTGCTTGAGTCGTAATAAAACAGCCTTGTGTTTCATGAAATATTTGATACACAAGAAATTGAGATTCAGAATCAAGGGAAATTAGATGGTTTGGATAATACGCAAGCGATATAGAAATTACATCCTTTTTTTTTTTTTATTTTGTTTTCCCTGCAGAGACGCACTTTCTCCCTTTCATGCTTTTTTGTATAATATGGAGTAACACTGTTTTTTTTTTTTTTTTTGAGTGAAAATTTAAAATTATAAAGTGTTTCAGCCGTTCTTTTTACTTCCCTGCTCTTTAACCAATAAATTTCCGCTCCAGGGTGCAGTAATGTTGTCATTTCTATTCAAACAAAATGTATCTGCTCGTTTTACTTTAAAAGAAAATTAGGTTTTAATTAAAGGCTATCTAATGGCAGGCTTTAGCCAAGAAACTGAATTGTAAGCTGCTGATATACTTGTAGCCTGGCTTTTCTTATTGGAGGGGATTCCAAGTTAAAGCTGGAAATCATGGAAGCCCTTTTTGACTTTCAGGGAAGCGTTACATGATACTATTTTGTCTCTAAGATTTCTAACTTAGGATGTTGAATTGGGGTGAAGTTTTTGAAGCTCACCACGACAATCAAGCAACTAAGTTGACCCTTAAGTAATGAAGTTTGTAGTGCTAATGCATTTTTTTTTTTATGAGAGAGGAGAGGTGGATGGGTAATAAGGAATATAGGTTCTTTATTGAAAACAGTTTAGCTAGAAAATACATAAAAGAGCATAAAGAGGTCTTCGAGCAGGAACAGAACGCAAATTTTCCATGTCTTGCGTTACTTGTGATGTGATTTTCAACGTCCGTACTCTTAAAAACGATAGACATGAACAAACCAAAGCGCGAGAAATTAAGTTTGACAGTTATTATAAAATTCTTAATCGTCCCGTTTAATGAATATTCATAGCAGTGATAAACCTTGAGAGGCGCCACGCAGCTCTCGGAACAGTTCACAGGATTGGCTGAGAAAACAATAAACAAACAACAGAAACAATGGACCCTAGCCCTGAAATAATGGAGCTGCGTGGTAATAAGAACCAATGAAATAAGAGGTTACTGAGAGGTGCGTGGCATCTGAACCTTGGTGTCGGATGAAAAGCAAATGGAAGTATATATCTGTTAGGGCAAGAAGGGGAGACAATTTTTCAATGGCAAGAACTTATTCTTTTTGAGATAAACCCACATCAGTTCAGTGAGTCTTGTCTCAGGACAGCTAATGTTTCATACTAATACAAAATGTCATTGGACCACTCCCAGGATATTATTTTTTCCTCAAGCAGATATTGCTAAGTGACGCATTCTGAGAAACAGCAGACCATTAGTGGATTATTAACTTTAAATATAAGTTCGAGCTATTACAGTTTCTTATTTCACTTTTTCACCGTAAGGATAGCAGGTGACCACTTTGTGTGGGCTGTGTGATAGAAGGGCTCAACTTTTTAGTTTCACCCAGTTGCAGATATATTATTACTCAGTACTCTAAATAATATGCTGTTCTTCGTATTGCTAGAAGAGTGAACTTAATGAATTGATATAATATATTAATGACAAATAAGTAGGATACCAGCAACAAACTGAGGTATTTTTTTTGTTACTTGTGATGTCATTTTTATCGCCCGTACCCTAAAAAGAGGATAGCCATTGACCAATCAGGGCGTGAGATTTTTGACAGATGTTTGCTATGCACATTCATTATATTGAATGTGCATAGCAGCATAAAACCTGCTACCACTAACTGAGAAAAACGTAAACAAGTATATATCTATTAGGACAAGAAGGGGAGACAACTAACTTTTTCTACACCAAGAAATTATAGTGTTGCGAATCTTGTCCTAACACCGGTCATGTATCACACTGATGAAGAATGTTTTATCCCGAGCAGATACTGCCAAGCTTAAGTGACGCGATCTGACAAATTGCAGACTAAAAATTGCTGTTATAAACCTATCAATAATATTTCGAGCTATTTAGAGTTTCTCATTTCGATTTTCACTGAATGTCATGTTGACCGAAAGAGAAGCAGGTGACCACTTTGTTTGGGCTGTATGACCGAAGGGCTCAAATTTTCAGTTTTCGCCAGTTGCAGATATATCAATATTACGTCTAAATCCTATCCTGTTCTTCTCATTTGTAGAAGAATGAACTTTAGGAATTTATATAATATATCAACGAGAAATCAGTAAGATACCATTTTAAGATTGACAAATTGTCATTCGCAGGTCTTATATCTGTCATATTTGTTTGAATAACATATGGCAATTATGGAAATTTTTCCCTCCACTTTCTATTTAAAATCAGACTCGTTTTATCACCACGAAAAGGATGATTTGTCACGGCTAATTTTTAACATCAATGAAAAAGCTACAAAGCGAAAGTTTTCGCTTTTCCAAATAAATACCTTTTTTTGTCTTAGAAAGACAACGCTATAAAACCTTGCAAGAGCACATATATTGAAATCTGTATTATATTGTGTAGGATCTATTTTCATTGATCTTGCCAACAGAGTATAAAGTTTTGATTGCCGTGAAGTCTTTTCCTGCTGCGGTCAGTGCGAAAGAGCTGATCGCCAATTTGTGGAATTGAGTAAATTAAAACTTTTGTATTTATGCTTTGCGTTTTACAACCGTAAAGACGTTTTGTTGAGGACACGAGAGGAATAGTTACGTTACCTGGATAAGCAGTGAATATCGATGCCTAAGACAAATGGAGACTGAGGTATTGTCTATTGTGAAATAGAAATATCTTTTCGACTTTTATTTTTATAAAGATATTTTTAACAAATTTGAAAATCGCTATACCTACAGCTTGAGAGTGACGTGTTTAGGGCTGCTTATGCTCCCACGATATCTAAGCTAAGTCTTTACTTAGCAGTGTGCTAAACGGCTGACCGTTATTTAGACACTTTCATAACGAGAATTCGCAATGAGTGTTTATTGAGGACAATTGCCAAAGTTTTCATACCTTATTTTCCGTCTCAGGTTTGTTGAAGTTGATCTGAAACTTGCTACTCCAATACAGGAAAAGTTAAATTTAGGCTGAAAGCACTTAAACACCGACCTAATCTATTCCGTGTACATAATGAAACCACTGAATGTCAATGATGCAATTTACACCTTATATCTGCTTTTGTTAGTAGTCCGCCACAAATACCACTAAAACACTTGTGGACTAAAACGGACAATCTTTGTTAGTTTAATTCGGATTACATCACGGATAAGGTGTTGCTTTTAACATATTTTGCCTTAAACTTATGATCTACTAACTAACTAGGTAACAACGCAAGATTAACTTATAAAGTTGATGGAACTCACCTGCATACAGTACTGAGCCCATCCCAAACGAAATCCACGCAAGGAAAACGAAGCCCTTAGTTCCACATCCGTTCCTTGAGTCTTTCTGTTGTTCTGAACGGTCTTTTCAAGTTAAATGGTGAGTATAAACGTGTGAGTTATTAGTTATTCTGCCTTCCTGTTCAGCGTTAAATTATTAATAACATACAGGACAAAATTACTGAATACTAATTGGCATTTTTATTCTTAATGTTGATTCTGCAAAGGGCAAAAATACTCACTCCGGCTTGTCAAGAGCCAAAAATTCTCGCCCCTAATTAGATGAACGGACTGCTTTCACATTCAATGTGTTCCGCTATTTAAGCACAGCAACTCGTTATTCGTTTAAAAAGGGATAGAGATCATGTACAAGCTTGGACAGATACTGCGAAAGGTAAAGTTTCGAGCCATAAAAGGAAGTACAATTTTTTTTTCGTAAAAACTTCAAAACTTGGACCGATTTGCATGGTGCCGAAAAACAAATATAATTTAACACGTCGATGGTTTCTATTTTACCACGACACCTTTCAGCTGAAAAAAAAAAACCAAGCAAACAAACAAACAAAAAAAAACAGAATTACATAGAGCCATTAATGGGCGTATCAAGTAGTTCAAAGTTAGTGAATCAAGGTATTCATTATGCCACAAATTCTTTTTTTCGACAAAGCGATTGCCATTTTTACGTGTTTTTGTTGTTGTTCTTGTTGTTGTTGTTTTTTCAAGTGATAGAAACCATTACAGCACAGATGAATGATGGAATAAATCGAAGCCGGTAAAATATGTTTATCGTTGTTTCCTGTGTTCAGAAATGAAGCACTAATTTCTCCTCACTGGGTGTAAATTTCTCAATGTTTGTTTTATTTGCAAGCGAAATCGTTGAATGTTTTTTTTCCCACCACTTGGTTGTCTATTTTTCGACGTGCCTCGACAGTGTTAAGATAATTTTGTTCTTAGGTTATAAACACACGGGAATTACGATGTGTCCTTGAAAAAAAAAAATAAAAATAAGAATTGATACATGTCTTTTCAGAAGTTGCTGAAATTTCAGCAGAATGATAGTTTTTGCAGAATTTTCCTCAGCGTTGGAAAATCGCCGCGCTCGCTGGTTCAACACTTAGGACTGTATTCTTTCTGGTACTTTATTCGCAATCCGCGATACACATTCCTTCAATCTGGTAACATTCCGTTCACGATCTCTTCACAATCTCAATCAAGCGATCTAACTTACACGTACAGCCGTTCTCTATTTATCTACTTTACTGATAAAAGAGGAAGTTTACACCCTTTTACGTACATCCTGAATTTCCCAGTTACTTAATTTTGTACATTACAAGTCTATTGTTTATTTAGTTACATTTCCGAGTCGTGCATGACACGCACCTTAACCAAAACTAATCCAATTACATAAGTGTCACACCCTGTATTTTAGACACGAAATGTTTACGTCACAGGATGTTCCCACCCAATTCTACCCAATTTAACGTTTGTTTTAATGTTGCAATTAATCTTTATTTACCTACATTCGTTACTTGATTATGTAAGACAATGTTCCATAACACACTCCCCCCTTGACTCGTCTACGAGTCAAGCATAAGTTGCGTTTTCCATCTAGAATCTAATGCTGCATTTCTCCGAAGAGATGTTCTGGTGGGGACTTCTGCAACTTGACTACGGGCATTGTTGGTCCGTGTTTCCTCCTTCTCACTCCGAATCTCTAAAGGGTAGAGCTTTTGCACTGGCCTGGAGAGGTGGACCGGTTTCTCCTTTGTAATGACTCTGACATGAGCTCCTCTTACATTACCGTCTCTCCCTGTAACTAAACCTTCTACTATGCCCATTTTCCACTCTCCCGGTTTCCTGTCTTCCTCATACACTACAACTACATCTCCTAATTGCACAATTCTATCCTGCCTATCTGACTTGTTCTTATGAAACTCTCGCAGACTCGCTAGATACTCCTTTCGCCAACGGTTCCAGAAATGAGCTAATTTGATGCTGAGGTATTTAAACCTCGCGGAACATCCTTCCTGATTCATAGCGTCGTCCGGTTCTGCGATTTCATCAGGCAAGGTTTTGACCCTTCGTCCATAAATGAGGTGGGACGGCGTTAGTACTTCTTCCAGTTCGTTGTACTCGTATGTCAATGGCCTCGAGTTGAGTGTACCTTCTACTTCAGTGAGGATGGTTGACAATTCATCGAAAGACAGTCTTGCGGTACCTAGTGTTTTCCTGAGACACTGCTTTACGCTAGCAACCATTCTTTCAAAAAACCCACCCCACCAGGGTGCCCTTTCAAGGTTAAATTTACACTCTATTCTGTCACGCTCTAAATCGGCTTTGACCTCTGGGTGATCGAACAATCTAGTTAGAGTTTTCTCCGTAGCTTGAAATGTCTTGGCATTGTCTGAGACAATCAAGACAGGAGTTCCATTTCTAGCGATGAACCTTCGCAAACATCACCTGAACTAACTCCAGACGCACCGCTCTGGTCACGCAACACGAAAACAATACAATATAAACCCTACCCATTTGACCAGATTTTTCTTTGACATAGAGTGGGCCCGCAAAATCTACCCCGACCCTCGAGAATGGAGGCGCTTCTTTAACTCTAAAGTGGAGCATTGTAGGGTTTCTCAGTTAGCTTTCTACACGTGGCACACTTACCCAAAATTCCCTTTACGACTTGCCTTCCTCGTGGGACCCAAAACCTGGATCGTAGCTCAGCTAACGTCGCTCTCACTCCACTGTGGTACACTCTCTGGTGACATTCTTCCACAACTAAACGAGTAAACTTGTGCTTTCTAGGTAAGATTACAGGTTTTCTAGCTTCGCTCTCTAAATCTGAATTAACTAAGCGACCCTTGCACCTCAAAACGTCTTTCTCTGCCTTTATTCCTAGCTGCCTTACTAGTTGTTTGAAGTTATGCTGCTTAGTTAGATCATTTTGGACCGATTTAAGACATTCAACTTCGGCGCATTTTAACTCTTCTTTTCCCAGTCTTCCAGTAGACCTTTTCACTTGTGTTACGCGCGCCCTTGCATTTTTGACAAAGCGCCTCACCCAAGCTGTTACTCTGACAAGCCTGTGTAAGGTGCTGAAATGGGTTACATCTATCACTGCGGCGACACCTGACGGATGTTCTATGTCGGTCAACAAAACTGTCGCGGATTTCTTCTCCTCCAGTTGAATCTCAGGTGTTTGATAGGTTTCTGTCGTCACTGGCCATTCGTTTGTCTCCGCGTGGAGCCACGACGGTCCACGCCACCAAAGTTGGTTATCTTTGAGCTGGGAAGCGAACACTCCTCTGGAACCGAGGTCTGCAGGATTTTCGTCAGTGGAGCAATACGACCAATCTTCTTTCGCAGTCAGCCTCAAAATTTCATTTACTCGATGGCGCACGAACTGTTTCCATTCCCCCCTGTTCTGTATCCAACTGAGAGCTGTCTTGCTATCCAGCCAGAACCTCACGCCATCTACTTTCAACTGTGATTGTAATGCATTCTTTATCGTATCCACAAGCTGGGCAAGTATTCTCGCCGACATTAGCTCTAATTCGGAATCGTCAGCTCTTTCAGCGGGGCGACCCTCGTTTTACTGGCTACTAATCTCACATGGGTTTCCCGTCTGCAGTGCGATAGACAAAATAAACCATGGCACAGTAAGCCTTCTTACTTGCATCCCCAAACCCGTGTAAATGACACTCTGTCACGCTCTCTTTCCCCATGTCGTAGAGACACCGACTGACTCGAATCCCTTTCGTTTCTGTCAAATCTTGGATCCACTTATCCCATTTCTCTTTAATTTCTCCCGTCAAAGCCTCATCCCAATCGAATTTGCTACTACAAATTTCTTGGAAAAGTGCTTTCATACCGACTGTCACAGGGCTAATTATTCCCAGTGGATCAAACAAACTGGCCAACAAACTTAGCACATTTCGCTTTGTTACTTCTAAATCCCTGGCCCTCTCGATCACTTGTTTAAAACTAAAATTAAGGGTATCGGTCTCACAATCCCACGCCAGACCCAGTACCCTTTTCCCCTTTGCTCCACCTTGGGCTTCTAATTTCGACTTGGCGTAAGTCTCCTCGTCTTCGAGTCTACCCACTTCTCGGCTCGTTTTACGAGTTTCACTTGAGTAGATTTTCTCCCTCAATCCCGGGTCATTCGTTTCCCACTTTCGTAAGTTGAACCCCCCTGTGGCCATTCGACCCTTTGCATTTTTAAACAGGGTAAATGTCTTATCGGGTGTACGTTCTCCCGTTACTAAATCGTCGACATAAAACCCCTCTACCATGCGTTTCACAAATTCGGGTTCCCTTTCCTCAAAGGTGGCTAGGTGGTGCCTGATGGTCCCATTTAACAAAAATGGTGAGGCATTCAACCCGAAAACGACGCGACAAAGCCGGTAAACAACAATGCTCAGGTTGTTGTCTCGCGTGTCTTCGACCCACAGAAACCTTAGACTATCGCGATCTCTCTCGTCTACCGCTACGTTCAAAAAGGCCTTCTCTATATCACCAACTAGCACGACCCTATTTTCCCTGAACCTAACAAGTATTTTGAACAATAAGGGATTTAGGGATGGCCCCGTATGCAAGCAATCATTTAAGGAGGTTCCGTTCTTGGCTTCCTTCGAAGATGCATCTTACACTATTCGCATTTTCGTGGTTTCTGCGTCCCTGCGAATGACGGCGTGATGGGGGTAGGTAGTGCGTTTTTCCCGTTTCCTCCAATTCTGCTACTTTCTCGATAATCCCCGAACTCCACTGCTCCCTGATGATAGAGTCGTACTCGTCCAGAACTTTAGGTTCCTTGCGGAGTCGTTTTAGCTGACCTTTCATGCGTAACAAACTGTTTTTGAAATTGCTGGGAAGAGGGTCGTGACCTTGCTTCCAAGGCAACTTGACTGAATACCTCCCCCAAAACACTCTATGTCGTTCTC
The DNA here is from genome assembly GCA_016490735.1 of Pachyseris speciosa. NCBI lineage: Eukaryota > Metazoa > Cnidaria > Anthozoa > Scleractinia > Pachyseridae > Pachyseris > Pachyseris speciosa. Next base: position 687,519 of record JAEMWC010000266.1, read on the forward strand.
AAATGATTCGTGCACTTCGTCGCTGCTCTTGATTCCGATGCTTTCTAAATCCCATAACTTGTTAATTTCTCTGTCTAAACAAGCCCTGTCTAAGGCTACACTATCTTGGGCTATGAAATGAACTGACACTTCCTGCTGACTATCTGTCTCTCGCCTTTTCAGGGGGTCCGACAACACCCAACCAAGCTCAGTGTGCACTGCCACAGGTTCCTCGGGTCCCCCCGTATGGTAGTTCCCTTTTGGAATTCCCACAAGTAATCCGCCCCGATCAAAAGATCTATTTCGAGCTCGTCTTTTGTCTGACAAACGTCAGAGAACCACAGATCACGCAAGTGCGGGAAGTCGTTTTTAACAACCTCTACGTGCTCGTTGCTTATGTGTGAAATATTCGGCACAACATAGGCTTCGAGCGTATGTACACTGCTACCGTGTAGAGGCATTACGTCAAAACGGGCGACTTCTCGTAACCCGGATTCCATTGTTCTCTGGCCAAAGGTGCTAATACTAAGCCACTCCTTTCTTGTTATTTCTAAGTCCTAACTACTTGCGGCCTTAGCGGTTATAAACGAACGATGACTCCCAGAGTCAAACAAAACTCTCACTCTTCCCTTTCTGCCTCCCTTGATTACAGCTTGCGCGGTTTGGAGGGCGATCCTACTTTCTGTACCCACAAGCATACTGTTAGGATTATTTACTGGAATTTCTACCGGCTGATCGCTGCACCCGTACCCCCCTGGGGATTGTTGTGGTTTAGAGTCGCACAGAGAAACATGATGAGAACCCTTACAAAGCTTACAATTAGTGCTAATTTTACATTCACGGGCTCGATGGCCCCTCTCCGTGCAATTGAAACATCGTCCATACTTAACTAACAATCTCTTACGTTCTACAATGTTCGTTACTTTCTTACATTGCTCCGGTTGGTGTCCTCCTAGGCAAAACGGGCATCTGCGGTCTTCTCCTCTTCTTGTAAAGCACTCGCTGTCGGTTGTGGACTCCTTCTGCTCTCACTGGGCCCGGAAACCCGTGCTGTTTGCGTCAAGCAATGGTCCTCTCGCAACTCTACCTCCACGAGCAGCGCTTGAAGCATGTCCTCCAAAGTCCAGTCCAAGTACTCCTCTCCTCTTGTGATGGTAAGCCTCATCGCGTCAGGGATCTTTTCCAGGAGCATGGGGACAACAATTGCCGAGTATGTTCCTTCATCCACCTCCAAGGCTTGCAACGCTCGGTGTTTGGTCTCGACGAGGTCGTAGAAACTTCGCAGCCTTGCCGTATCCTTCTCGTGGTAGACTGGTCGTGCATTTAACAGTTCGTTAACGAGAGCTCGTTGGATCGCCGTCTTCTTTCCGTACCGTCTCCTTAGCAACTCTACGGCCGATCCATAGTTTCCTGAAGTCAAGGCAAATCCTGCAATGGCTGATCTCGCCGGCTCTAATAGCAGTCCTCTCAAGTAGGAGAATTTATCTACGTTCGACAGGGCTTCGTTCTGGTGGATGGCGCTTTCGAACGAATCCCAAAATTCCTGCCACTCGTGAAGTTTCCCACTGAACTTCCTGACCTCCAGTTTGGGGAGCTTGGCTCTCACGGTTTTCGTGGATGCTGGGGTCGCTAAGTTCAAAGGTTCACCTTCAACATTCTCGTTCACCTTGGCGCTTGTTGCTGGAACTTCGCTTGACTGGGAAGTCGGCGCGATCACAACGTTCAACTTCTCATCTATCCCCACAAGTCGCTGAGTAACGTCGGCTTTGAGGGTTGCGCTTTTGCCGATTTCGTCTGCTATGTCCTCTTCAGTTGATTTATCATCAGCGACTAGTTCGGCCAAAATCTCCTCGTCGAGTGGTACGATCTTTTGCAACTGTTCTTCTAGCGTCCCCTTCCACTTTATCAATTCAGCCTTTTTCGCGGGAACATAACTTTCAATGCACGCATCAACGTCTGGAGGGATTCCGGATAAAAATCCTCGATGCCCCGATCTCACTTTCTTGTTCAACATTGCATCCGGCTCGAAGGACCACGTTTTGCAGAATTTTCCTCAGCGTTGGAAAATCGCCGCGCTCGCTGGTTCAACACTCAGGACTGTATTCTTTCTGGTACTTTATTCGCAATCCACGATACACATTCCTTCAATCTGGTAACATTCCGTTCACGATCTCTTCACAATCTCAATCAAGCGATCTAACTTACACGTACAGCCGTTCTCTATTTATCTACTTTACTGATAAAAGAGGAAGTTTACACCCTTTTACGTACATCCTGAATTTCCCAGTTACTTAATTTTGTACATTACAAGTCTATTGTTTATTTAGTTACATTTCCGAGTCGTGCATGACACGCACCTTAACCAAAACTAATCCAATTACATAAGTGTCACACCCTGTATATGTTTACGTCACAGGATGTTCCCACCGAATTCTACCCAATTTAACGTTTGTTTTAATGTTGCAATTAATCTTTATTTACCTACATTCGTTACTTGATTATGTAAGACAATGTTCCATAACAATATTAATGCTTATATTATTTTACTCGGCCACGATTTCCTGTACAAATCCTATTCTGTAGCTCATTCAATCTTGGGTCCCAGCCACACATATCCGGATATTTTTTAAAACGGAGATCTTTTCAGTTTCTCTGTTTTCAAAAAAAGAAAAAACAAACAAACAACGACAACAACAAGTAGTGTCCACAATTAAATGTATTTGAAGCGTTTTCACCTGTTCACACTTAAATGCTAAATACGATGGAAATACGGTAGCGTCCCTTACAGAACATCCACAGCGAAGACTGGGACAGACTGTAATGAGTCCATGACATCATCGTATTCAAAAATTGTCCGTCCACCGAAATACAAAAAAAGCAGGCGTTTTCAAAATCTCCTGGAAACCGGTTTTCAAAACCTCTGGTTTTGGTGCCCCAAAACGCAGTTTACGTGTGCACGAAAGGCGTAAACGGAGATAAAAAAAAAATGTACGTTAAAAAATCGGATACTTGTAGATGGGGATTTACGTGTGCACGAAAGGCGTAAACGTAGAAAAAATGTGCGTTAACTCGAAAACGTGTGGACGGGTCTTTAGGATTAGCAGGGTCAACCGGCAGTTCCATTGAGGAATCTTTGTGGGCATTCGGGAAAAAATCGTTCCATGTTACGTATAGGGTGAAGGACTTAGCAGAATAGAGGATGCATCCTAATTTCCCTTTGAATCATTTGATATATAACACCGGTATTGTTTATAGGGCCCGCTTCTCCTATTATTTCATGGTTAGAGGCATTTGTTTCTGCTTTGTGTTATTTGCTACATCTTATCCCTCACGAGAGCTACTTTCATTGGAATGAATGCCGTGGAATTCGCACTGAAGTCAGCTCAAGCATATTAAGGCATGTCTCGAGCCAAATACAGGAAAAATCTAAAGACAATCACAATTCCCTACATATTTACCGAAAGATCACCAAACTTGGCAGTGATATAGAACTTGGCAATTTTAACGTATTTCTAGCTTCAAATCTTCAAATTGTAGATCACGTGACCTACTATGACGTTTGATTACACAAATAGAAAATTTAAAATGGGCCGGTGGGTTTACATACAATGTCCATCAGAAGCAACGTTATTATGACTGTGTGGTTATCCTCTTCATGAATCTGTCCTGAATGGTTGACCTTAGTTTTTGATTAAAGGATTATTAAACAAAAGAGGTCACGTGACCTATGAAACATCTTAATAACGTTTTAATAGAATAAGATGTTACACCATAAAGGACAAATATAGTGTCTTCCTGACAAAGCAAACAATTGAAGACATTTAGCTTCTAGTGACAACGAACCATTCTTGGCCCATTTGATAAGTCATTAAGAGCACTATTATGACGCCATTAAACACGTGACCAGAAAATGTATGACTTAAGGATCTTAAGGCTACTACAATACTTGTGTTCTGAACTTCTGGCAACTCTGGGAGTTCAAACAAAATTGCTGTTACAGAAGCTTAGTTTTAACTTCGCGGGAGATCTTAACCAAGCCATGCCTTAAGGCCCGGCCAAACGAGTGCAACATCATCCAACATTGTTGAATCTAACATTGTTGGACGATGTTGCACAGTGTTGAACGAGGTGGCCAAACGAATGCAACAAGTTGGATTCAACACTTGGTCTCAAGGGATTGGGACCAATATTTACCAAGACCCCTTAGAAAACAAACCGTGCGATATTGTCTTTGTTAGCCCAAAAATGCTGCGAGACCGATAACTGTACATAAAGCCTGGTTTACACTTAGCGACTCCAACACAAGCGCAAGCATAAGCGCAAGCACAAGAGCGCTTATCTCACTATGAAAACGGGCTTAACGCAAGCATAGCCATAAGCACAAGCACAAGCGCAAGGATCAAAATTTTCCCTTTTCCTTGTGCTTGCGCTTATGCTCGCGTTCGCTTGCGTAGTGTTCGTTTTCACTTAGTACAAGCTATTTATGCTTCCGCTTGTGCTTGCGTCGCTAGTGAAAACCAAGCTTAAGCGTAAGACAATCTTCTCGCTTTCGATGATCTTACAGTTTCAGCTACTACTTTCCCCTTTCGATTTCTTTTTGAAGAGAGATCACTTGTGTTAGAGCTCTCTTCGTCGAGATATTGAAAACTATGCTAGTTCGTGATACTGTTTTCTTAACACTCACGCGGCAACGCGCGAAGCAAGTATAAACAATGAATACAGATACCGCAAAAGTCAGCATGCGCGCATTCAACATTGTTGAAAACAGTGGCCAAACGAATGCAACATTGTTGTTCACACCTGAGAACAAAAGAAATGTTGGATGATGTTGAAGACGATGTTTGATGGATATCAAACTTCGTCCAAGATCATCCAACATCATACACCATCGTGCAACATGGTGGCCAAACGAGTGCAATATGTTGGGTTCAACAATGTTGGACGATGTTGCATCAACATGTTGGATCCGTTTGGCCGGGCCTTTAACGTGCTTGAGAGCTTATTTCACTTTTTGTTTCTTTTTCGCGTCTTTGTCCTGTCAATGTTCAGTTTTTTTTAAGTTGTTTCCTTACTTGATTCCTTGCTTGAGTCGGTGTTGTTGATGTTGTAAAAATAATAAAAAATAAAGATAAAATAACTTTGTGCTTAATAAAATATTATTACAACTCGACAATTAGAGTAAATTGGCTAGACGCCATAGCCGCTCGCCGCTTTAATACAAAACGATCAGAAATGAGGTAAACACCTCCACTTTACAATTATTAATTGTATCAATTAAGTAGGCTCCAGTCAAGGTGGGGGCTAAAACATGCCAAAAAGTGCAATTAACTCATAACCTCAACCAGGTGTGGCAGGATAAAGGGGAGGAGGTGAGTAAAAGCTCATGTAGTCAGGATGAATTGCAGAGGTGAACGAGTGACGCTGTAGAAGTTACATGGACCAAAAACCCCCGGGGCTATCACTTTGCATTGCAATAACCCCTTTCCCTCTATCATCTAGGGGCTGTTGTCGCGCAATAATAAAAATTCATTATTGTTTATACCAATAAACATAACAAAAACAAGACTTGTAATGATAAAAAATAAAAATGACGTGAAATGTTCCATGATTGTCGCCCTTGCTAATCATCCCTGAAACACTTAAGTCATATGAAATTTAAGAGATAAGCTAAACAAAACAAATTCAATAACCTCTTTGAAAAAGTCGGCTGCCCTTGCTAATTCGACTTAAAAATAGGAAATATTATAATGTACAAACAACAGCCCCTGCCTGAGGACATATTAGATCATATAGTTCAGTTATTCATAGACTGAATGCGGATATACTTCACAAAAGCATTTGACATCTACCGCCCGCTGGACCGTATCTGCGCATCAGACATCTTCTTCTCGGCAGCAGCAAACTATTCCCTTTATATCTGGATTGGTCCAATCCACAATACCTGACGGCATTGGTAAGCTTATTAGTGAAAAAAAAAAAAAAAAGATCCAGGGACTGCTGAGCCATTGGGTAACTGAAAAAGTGGCCCCACACTGAAACCACACTTCAGGAGGTAATCCAATAGCTACTGAACTGAACAGAAACCAGTTTGACGGGTCACCACTAGAGAAAAAGACCGCTGATTGGAACTATGTTTGTAATTCAAAAAAGTGATCCTAATGGCCTCAACTTTGTTTGCGGAGTTAAACAGTTTAGTAACTTGATCCAAGGAAATATGTTGGCCATCCTAAGATGCTGTGATTTCACTCACTCTACAAAAAGCAAAAAATGAAAACAAACACATTGCTTTAAATAGAAAGGTATTTTAATCTGAGTCTTGTAGATGGTGTGCCGTTTGAATCACTCTATGTAATATAGGAAATGCAATTGGTAGCCTAGTGTCAAGCCGGCAAACCAATCTTTGGATAATTCTTAAGCATCTATACTATGAAAAAGTTTTAATTGGATAAGAATATCCAGCTAATTTGTGACAATAACTATTGCAGATATGTATGTATTCACTGTGGAAGGGGCATATTTGTGATCAAAACGGTAAGCGATAAAGAGAGCCACAGCAGGTGGAGACGGTGGCAGAGCTGTTCTAGTACCCGGAAAAGTACTTGCAAGAAACTGAAATAACATTTTCCAAGCCCCCCTGTATGTGGGGATTGAGGACTGCTGAAGGCGTGATGACACAGATGTAAGACTAAATTTGCCAGTCCTGCGGCTGGAGATGACTGGAGATTACTTTAGGCATTGGGTCCATGGAGGGTGGAGCCAAGCTCATAAACTTTTGGATCTGTAAGCGGGACAGAGAATCTACTAACACATTGTGAACCCCTCGTACATGTTTAGCCTTGAATAAAATATTATACTTCAAGCAGATCAAGACAATTTTTTTAAACACCAGTTGTTTATCTTTGCAAGACTGCTTGTTAATGACATGTACAAGGGCTACGTTATCGATCAAAAATAAGATTCAAAGATTCGCCATGTAACTCCCCCATAGAAATAAGCTAAGCACAATGGGAAAAAATTCCCCCAAAAATGCAATGTTATAAGAGGAATAAGATGCTCGCCAAACACCCCCCCCCCCCTTTTTTTTTTCGCAGCCAAGACGCAATTTCTCCCTTTAAATGTTTGTTGTATAATATGAAGTAACTCCTTTTTTATGGAAGTGATAGTTTACTTCATAGTGAATTTGAGTTCTTTTTATTTGTCTATACCCTTTTAACCAGTAAATATTTACTTAATTACAAAATAGGGTTTAATGGTAGGCTTTAGCCCAGAAACTGAATTGTAGGCTTATAATGATACATGTAGCCTGGTTTGTAAATTGAGGAGATCCCAAGTTAAAGCTGAGAATGATGGTGGCTTTTTGACTTTTGGGGAAGTGTTGCTTGATACTCTTGTCTAACATAATTTAAAATAATTAACTTTGCATGTTGAATTGGGCGTGAATTTTTTGAAGCTCGCCACGATAATCCAGCAACTATCCAGCAACTAAGTTGAACCTTAACAAAGTTTGCAGCGATAATGCATTTTTTACCTCGTTCCATTTTACTCTTCGGATGGGATTGGGTCTGCTCTCGTCGCGCTCGTTTGCTGAAGGGTGATTCTGGAGTCAAACGAATTCACCTTTCTGGCGTAAATATGGCCACTAGCGTGACGTTTATTTGGCCCAAATATCCTTATCATAAAATTACAAGTATTTGATGGTATCTTCAGCAAAGGTGGGCCACAAGCCACACATTGTGGCAGCCCCACTAAGACGAGAGCGGAGCCCAACCACGAAGAAAAAATAATAGATGATAAATTTTAACTAGCAACGCGAAGACAAGTAAATTTAATTAAGCAAAATATGTCAAGGCAAAGCGCAGCCCAAAGTCTGACCGCCGATGACAGGACAAGGACAAGTGTCTACTTATGTAAAATTTTTGTTTTGATTCAAAATCAACAAGGCCACAGCCCATGGCGCTAGCTGACTGGCGCGGGAAAACACGTGAAACATAACCTACGTATCCGAGAAACGCCAACATAATGAACAAGCGGCAGCTCCAGACTGACCGGATTGGTAAAGACACTAAACTACAATAAATGTATGACTAAAAGTAATAACAGTGCCACAGCTCATAACTGACTGGCGAGTTAAGTACATTAGACCACAACAAAGGTACTACGACAGACATTAGCAGGGCCACAGCTCATGACTGACTGGCCTGACTATTACCTTACTATAAAGATATGATCATGATGATCTATGAGCATCAACGGCGCCACAGCTCATGACTCACTGGCGGGATAATTACGTTAGGGAATTAAGATAAGTTAAAAGTTAAGAGTGACTCTCTGTAACGACCGAGTGAGATTGTAAAAATGTGGCACAAGGTTGAAAAATTGGCCCCTTAAAATTTTTTTTCCACAGATAACCTATGGTATGCTACGAATCGTGATATAAGTTTTAGGTTCTAGAGTTTTTACATTTTTGAGAAAATTTCGAAAAACCGTCGACAACCCGTGGAGCCGAAAAATCACAGAAATGAGGTCAAATTTCCTGATCGGAGAATCGACCTTGCGTGAAGGCGCATAACTAATTATTGTTTTCCTTAGGCTATAATTTCATTTAGGAGGTACTGCTAAGCTGCTTTGATGATACTTTAGGCTGATAATTATAATTCCCAATTCCTGGAGAGCAAGCGAAGAGAAGCGAAATTTCCAAACTTTGAAAATCAAAAATAGTATACCGTTTTCAAACATCTCAAAGCATGCTCGGTATTACTTAGAATTCTTTCAAAATTCAATTCTAGCAAGTAAAAGAGAAGTATTTGAACGTGGTATAATTGTTTGCTTTGGAAAAATTACTTCTGCAACGAGCGACCCCATGGAAGTTGACCCAATTTGACCTTCATAAGTGATTTTGATTAACCGGGAATGTAAACAACTCGACTCGCTTTCGCTCGCTTTCTAGTCAGACCATTGAAAAGCCCTGCCATTTCCCATCATTGTCCCATTAACCCTTTTCGATCCAAGTGGGTGCTATTTATTTCACCAGATTTTGGGCAATAAATGGTCTGGGGCTCTTAACTTCTTCATATATGGAGTTATTATGAAAATATCTGCTGTCTTGAAATACTGGGAACCCAGGCTTTAGAGTCACGTGATGCACCCGAGTGGCTGTTGTTTGTCGAGTCAGTGGAATCGCTTGACTGTGGTGCAATTGTCAGTTTTAGAGTGCTTTTCTGAGCCATTTTCCTCTGCAGAAGCCCCCATGCTGGCATCATTAAGCTAGAATGTGGGTAAAGGCAAGCCTTTGAAAGAAACCAGAGGTGAGAGGCGGTTTTATGTTGATGGAGATGCCAAACACGCTCTGTTGTGATGATGGTGGCTCGATATGGAACCTGTCTCTCTTGTCTTTCTGCAAGTGGATTCGGGGAGCTAACGAGGCAATGTGGGCTAGTTCTGACCGCTAAAAATACTCATCGATGCAACATTTTGCTGGTAGCACCGGGTGGCTCAGCACTTATCGAAAAACTATGTAATGAACTGAAGGAGAGTTCTATGCTCGCGGCGTGGTTACAGTTCCCAGAATTCTTTTCGGCCGTGAACGAGTCCAGTTAAGACACACAAGATTGGATCTCAGAAACGGGCTGAAACGTGGCAGGCACCAAATGTGAGAGAAACGTTTCATAGCTGATAATAAGGAGAGAGCTTGAGGTTTGCTGTAAATGTAGAATCTTGATATTTGGGCAGTTTTTCTTATTAAAAAGTTGGCCACAAAAATGTGTAAATTTTGGTGTTATTCTCTGGCCAAAAAACAAGCATTTTGGGCTTTGCTGTTAAACGATCGGTGATATGCAGCGGAATTCTGGTATTGTAGTCGTTATTTTTAGCTTTAATGATTGCTAAAACACAGTTGGTCCTATTCACACAATTATTATAACGTTCTGACAAACTTTAAACAAGAAATAAACCATAAAAAGGAAGCAGTATTTATCATCACATATGTGTGACGTTGGATGGAAAAGAGTTAACAATACGCAGTAAACCTACCTAAACTAATACTTCGGTGACAGCTTACCTTCAAAATGGGTGTTTGAGGACAAATAATTTCGATGTTCCACGCTAACATTTCCTCACTTTCTTGCTACTGCCCTCAGGAACTGACGTTTATATACGGCAGCGGCATTTTTCCCCACCTTGTGCAATATTTTCCCAGTAAATGAATCCATGTCTTGCATATGGCCGAAACAGCTGTCCATGGCTGCTAATGCTTGGGCTCAACCTTTAATTTGGTAGATTTAAGGGGTAAGATCCGCTACCGTGTGGCCTTAGTGCCCAAAGAGTGGCCTCAGCTTACCAGATCACATTAATTTGTTAAGTATACTAAACCATGCCTTGGCTTACAGTAATTAAAGCTTTTACCGCGGTTAATTTCCTATTGTTATTTGCTGAATTCACCGAGGCATCATCTGCAGTTTACACTCACGAAAAATCTATCAAGGTTAGTAAAGTCCCGGTACCGCAGTATAACAGTCATTGACAAGCGTAAATACAGCATTAAACGGCAATTTTATCCTCCATGTACGTCATTACTTTGATACTTTCACACTGGCCATGATCCCCTGTAGCTATGTAACCCTCGTGACAAGCACATCTGTAGCCCTTGTTGGTAAACCCGACTTGACAAACGCTAACATTCTTTGGGCAAGGGTAATCATGGCAAAAATTCTGAAAAGTTAAGAATGTAATGTTTAAACGACAAAATCATTAAGATATTTCGACTAGTACTCGACCCTGACGAAATGCTCAAAATTAACTTCCCCTACAAGATAATTGATTTTTATAGATTAGATTGTTATATTTTTCACGTAAATTTTACAACAATCGCGCCAACAATCAATAGATAAACGAATAATGAATTAAAAACTAAAATTGGTTAAAGGAGGAAGAGACAGAGAATTCAGTTCTCTACCTTAGATTGTTATTGTCTCCGTTAAATGATGTTTTGAAAAAAGGCATCCACATCATCATCATCATCATCATCATCATCGCATGTTAAAATTTTAGCGTGTTTATGTATCTAGCATGAACGATATTTATGTTCCGTGCATGTGTGCAAAATTCAGTACCCTCAGGGCTGTGATGTCTGTTACTCATTTTTCGCATTTATATGTTTGAACTTCAAAACCTTTTCTCAAAATAATGTGCTGGATCAGCTTCTTGAATTTGGAGTGACTTATGACCGAATCGTTGTTCCGAAGGTAAACAGTGACATACGACCTCATTGATTGACGTTATCAAAAGTCGTCACCGTGGAAGAAGTCGTTGATTTGCATGCTCTCTGTTTCTTACAAATGACGTCATTGTCGTATCGTCGTCTTGCGCTTGGTCTTTGATTTTTAAGAGCTCCTTAGTCTCTCTACTTTAATCCTAACGTAAATCAATAAAAATACCACATTCATTCTCATTTCAATCATCCTTAAGACAACAACAGCAACAACAAACAAAACAATATCATAGAGACTCATGTTTGTCGGCCATCGAAGTTTTATAAGAAAAACAACACATAAAGCGGTTATAAACATGGTGAAGCAATGCATTTTATGAAATTTGACTTGACGTTCCGTATGTGGCGACATACATTTTCAGAAGTAAACGTTATAACATGAAAAACTGTTTAAATTTAAAAAGAAATTGCGAGTGATCTGGGTAAGACTAAAAATAGAAGTGACATACTAATAAAGTGACATCTTGTCACTGGTAAGATTAGTGTTTAAAGTCTGGTTCATTTCTTGTATAAACAAGGTTTCTTTTATCTTGCAATGGTAATCAGTTTTTCCTGACGCGAGTATTTCGAAATAATCCCATTTTATATTATGACCAGTAGTCATAATATGATCAGCAATAGCTGATGTGTGTTCCTGTTTGGAAAGTAAAAGAAATGAACCCGACTTTAAACGCTAATCTTACCAGTGACAAGCTGTCACTTTATTAGTATGTCACTTCTATTTTTAGTCTTCAGTAAGGAATGTGATGAGTTGTTATCGGTGTGATTGTTTAACTCGCACATGAGTTGTCCATCAGTTTCAGGTCCCATATTAATAGACACACATTTATGTTCTAAATAGCACTTCACTCGGCAGCTCCCTTCATTCTGCACTTTCTCAGTCTTTATCACGTGCCCTGGAAGGGCTTTATCTTGGATGGGTTCTTTGAATATTATCGTGCGCTCGTATGTTGTCACGACAACAGGCTAGAAAGCGTTTGGATCTTTTGATCAGTCAAGAAATGGACAACCGGTAAGTGGTCGTTCAAGCTAAAATTGGTTGCAACCCTTATTATGCTGGATAGTGCCCCCTTTGCATTGTGGATTTATAGGGCATTTAATCTTCTCTCTTTCTGCCTGGAGAGGCTTAAGGAGAGTAGAAAGTTTAGTAGCTGGAGTGAATTGAATTTGTTGCGAACAGAATACCACGGTTTCATTTGATGCAGGTGTCACTTATTCAGGTGTTTATCCCGAGCACTTTTCTTACAACACAAACTGAGTTTAAGAAATATATCGCATTGTTAGTTTTGACGCCACAACTGCCAAACGAGTTCTGCAGGAGCAAAAAGTATTTCCATTTATAATAATGAATAGTGATCCATAACAGCTTTCAAACTAGCCACAAATTGCAATTATCAAAAGGATTATTGCAAGTGTATAAATACGACAGAGAAAGAAACTTTTCTCGTGTTTATGCCTAAAAAGCAAGCGAGTTCAATTTTGCAACGAGTTAATGGAAACGAAGGCAAACAAAGCGAATATTTCAAGTCAATTTGAATCACAATTGATAGTGACCGAAGTGTGTACGTTTCTTGCAAAGTTTGTAAGGTTTCTTAGAATACAACAACTCGGTGAATTAAAGATAAATCACCGCAAAAATTCACATATTCACATTCAAACTGTAATTTTTTGGGAAGGTGGATTCCAAGAAACGCCCAAGCGATTCGGAGAAAGTGTAAAATTCTTTCGTTGAATCGTTGTGATCCGGGAAGGTCCATGCGTTGTCCGCCTTTTTTTATTTTATTCTTTATTTTTTCTCTTTGCACTTTTTTTTTATTATATATGTATTTTCTATTACATTCTGTTACACGGGGTCTTTGCTAACAAGTGCGTTACATACAATAGGTTAATAACACAGGTACTATAAACTTACTCTACTTGCCACATTTTACACTACTTACAATGCGATAATTACTTGAGACGCTCACTAAAAAAATTATGATGAAATTAACATATACATCAAAATTTACAAAGATTTCGAAATTTACAAAGGACAAGATGTGTGATGCTTATCTAGACATAGTAAACATAATTATGCCATTTCTTAAAGAAATTTTTTTGTTTACCCGAGGTGACTGCAATATACTTTTCTAATTCAATTTTGTCCTGCAATAATCTTTTAAAGTCAATAAAAAAAGATTTTTTGCCATTTAGTGCGTTAACGTACAGAAAATATTTTCCTAGTATTACAAGATGGTTAAGGGCTAAACAAGGCGGGGTTAATTGGCGAATAACTCCATATATAATGTCCGGGGTACAAAGACGCATCTCAATGTTGCACAATTGAAAAATCTAATTTTGAAATTCGAACCAAAAGTCGATAAAAAGATGCTTCATAGTTTGAAGTGATGCTGGGCAAAAAGGACAGTACGGAGAAGCAACTTTTTGCAGTTTATACAAAAACATGTTTGTAGAAAGGATATGATGAATGATTTTGTATTGAAACATGATCAATTTTGTTTCTTTTGTGGCTTTAAAAGCTAGGAGATAAACCTTACGAACATCATCGCGCTGGAGGAAATAATTTTCAAGCCTTTTTTTCAGCTGTGGGCGAAAGTAACTTTTGTCGAGAGAGAAGTTTTCCGTATAAATTCTTGCAGGTCAAAGATTTACTTTAAAAAAAACACTAGCTTACTACAGATGTTGAGCAACTGGCATCTTTGCCAAAACGTTTTTCCATTTACTTGGAATGGCAGATACAAGGCCTTGATACTGCAGAAAATTGCATTTGAAATTAAATTTGCCACAAAGCGAATCGAACGACAGAAAACGATTTTCCTGTACGTCAAAAAGATCTTTCATTTGTCTGATACCAGCTTGGTGCCACTTCGGGTAAAAAAAATAGATTTTTCGTTAACTTCTTTGTTTTCATGGGTGTTAGGGTTAATTTCTTGCCAGTAGCAAAAGACCTGATTGTAAAACAATGGAATTTGTTTGTTAAGATTTAGAAGTTTCATTTCGTAGTTACATTTAAACAGATCCAGTCCACCAACATTGGTTAGGATATAGGTTGGAATGTACTTCCAAGGCGCATCATTTTCTGAACAAAGGCGTTTCACCCAAGTACGTTTTAATGCTTTATCAAATAAAAAGAAATATTCACATTCAAACTTTAATTTTTTTGGGAAGGTGGATTCCAAGAAACGCTCAAGCGATTCGGAGAAAGTCTAAAATTCTTGCGTTGAATCGTTGCGATCCGGGAAGGTCCATGCGTTGTCCGCCTTGCTAAAACCACAATCTGTCCTCGAAATATGGATGTCTTCTCTATGAACTTACTGATTTCCACTGTTTAAGCTGTCTTGTGTTCCTTATGACTTTTCATCTCGATTAATCATTTCAAAAAGCTGTGTTTCCCTTCTAAGTCATCCGCACTTTGCCATCTTGAAAATTCACGCGGGGAAAAAAAAGCGGCCGCCATTTTAATTTAAAATGCGGCTAACTAAAAGCTTTCTCTCTACCACTCCTAAAGACTCGTAAAAATGGGACTGATGGGTAATTCTATCAACGCAGAATTATTTTTAACACTCACATATTAGCTCTGCGTACCTACGGAAATTCTTTGATTATTTTTTTGTTAAGATGCCGTGTTAAGCTTGTATCTCGCAAAGCTTTTTCTTACAGATGTACATGTTTATTTTTTTAATATTTCCCCTACCCCACCCCTCTAAACAGTAATGTTCTCACGATTCGACGCCCACCCGTGATCCAAACATCCTTCCTTTGTTCGCTGACGTAGTGAGGACATTAGCATACCCTCCCAAAAAGGAACTTGAAGTACCTAATTCTGCAGTTACAAGCTATGGCGAGAATAACATGATAACATTTCCGCGAATCTTGCGGTATCACATTGGGAATATCAACTTTTTACAGAGTCTATCTTGCCAAGAATCACAGACCTGAACTTATAATTAGACCTGAACTTATAATTAGCTTTATAGTGTCTACTATTGACTGGAGTTGCCATACAGTTCCTCGTTTTTACTCTAGCTGCAAATATAAACCATCTTGCTAGTACAAGTAGCAGGTGACCATTGAGTGTATGTTGACAGATCTATTTTATGCGTGTTCTTTCTAAAGCAAATAATCCACAATTCTATCTTCTTACCCAAGTTAATTTTCCCTTTGTCTTTCTCATACTGACGTATTCTCTCGAACTTTCTGTTCGCCAAAGTATGTTCAATATCATAAAGTTTATTTTAGTTCAGCCTCATGGAAGATTTAAATTCGAATTGCGTACGCGGTAGCTTTGTAAGATCTTGTCAAGAACATCTTGTGTGATGACACCCCCTTATTAATTTATCTGTGCACCTGTCCATTTCAGTAGATGCTCGATCGTTTATCTTTGAGACATATCTACTATTACGAGTACTACAACAACGCTTACCTTGAATTTTAAAGGGAATTCGTTATTCTTAGAACGATTTGAAATGTGAATTCACCTTAACAAAAGTGCTTACAGTTTTGAGACTCTAATTTTCGGCAGCAGGTGCAAAAATGTTTTGAACCTTAAATTATGAAATAAACATCATATGCTTGCGAAACAAGGTTAAACCGAACACTGGAAATGGGGCCTTGTGAAGCTTCTGCGTTGTAAGTTGGCTTTTGCAAGCTCGATTAGAATGTTTTTTTTTTTTTTTTTTTCATGTGGTGACCATTGCCGAAGGTATCACAACACAAAAATGTGCAACTGGAGTTAATTAAGTGCCTGCACTTTGTATCTTACAACTCCGAAAAACTAGGAGATAAATTATCAAACTGCTTTTCACTCTCTCTTAGGAAGAGAAAAGCAACATTTGTCACTGAGAATATTCAGTGATAAATGGGGCATGGTCTATTGTGAAATATAAACGTTTTTGCATTGATTTTTATGATTTATGATTTATAGTCTTCGCCAGAGACCTGGCAGGGACACTACAACAGCTTGCGCCAATTTCTGTAGGCCCGTAACTGCAAATCCCTCCCCCATAACCACATTCTAGTAGAGATAGACCACCACACCGGGGACTACGTCCCCTACTCTTTTCGAACAGTGCGTGGGTTCTTTAACGTCCCACAAAATCAATTATGAAGAGTTGTGATACTGGGCCTACGGTTTATCGTCCTTATCCGAGAAGACTAGAAAGTCTAACCATTTGCAGATGTCATTACAAAGGCAGCACTTTCTCCTCAATTATTTAAAGACCCTGAGTGTTGGTCCGGCCGGGGTTTGAACCCGCGACCTCCCGCACGGTAATCCGGTGCTCTACCACTAAGCTAATCGGTCGGCGGTCTTTGGTTCGAAATGAGTCTATCTGCAATTGCTGAGCGGCGGAAGATTAATTGAAAGTCATCTAAACTGAAATTTTACACAGAATATACAATGTAGAAGGTCTTTGGTTCAAAATGAGTCTATCTGCAACTGTTGAGCGGCGGAAGATTAATTACGAAGTGAGGTTTACTTAGGCTGAATACTTTAACGAAGCAGTGGGCTAAACGGTTTTAAGACTGTTACCTGAAAGACAGCTAACGTGAAATGCGCTGCTAGAAAAATTAAAAGTGATGGTTTCAGTTAATTAAGACCGGTCTAAACTATTCCATGTATACTGGATATCAACAATGGCAACTACACCTTATTCCACCTTTTTTAGCTAATCCACCACAAATGTTAACAAAATCACACATGGCTTGTGAACTAAAACGGACACGTCTTATGACGGTGTATAATTAAGTCGTACTATACCATGTCTAAGATGTTGCTTTCAAATACGTTTTACTTCAATATTACTATATTTTAACCAACTTCGCAACTTCAGGAGATTAACACATCAAGTTGAAGGCAATACTCACCAGCATAAATCACTGAGCCAAGTCCAACTGAAATCCACGCAATGAAAACGAAGCCCTTGAGTGAAACCATGCCCTTAGTTCTTTTCCAAACGTTCCTTGAGTGTCATTGATGTAGCAAGCGAGCTTTATAGATAAACTGGCTAATTTAAATGTGTGGTTCATTAAATATTCTGTTTCCTGTGCGGGGCTTAATTATTAATAAGCATTAACGTAGTAACTTCCCGTTACTATGCGGCTGATGAAACACACTTTTAACTGGTTTCGAAATTTAAGGTGACATCAAAATTCACAGTTTTTAATTCGCAAAAGCATTATCTGTACACGCTACCTACAGTTCCAGCTTTATGAGAATATCTTGGATGCGACACATTCCAATTAAGTGAATTCACAACTTCAATGATCATAAAGCTACGATTGACGAAAGGACTAGAAACTTTCCCGGCCAATCCATGTAAAACTGTTATTTCTCACCTAAAACAATTTTAATATAGAACCCAGAGGGTAATACAGTTCATCCTCTCTAATTCGGACACCGCGTGAAGGAGCGGAGCCAAGTGTCCGTATGGGAGAGGTGGCGTATTATTATTCACGGTTTCTCGCTTGTTTGTTTATCACTGCAGTATCGCCACTTATCATTCGTATACAACTGTAACGCTTTACTGAGTAACACAACCGAAACACAAAGTCTCGCACAGTTAAGAGGAGTATGCAATACTTATTACGTAAGCACTGAGATTTGCTCATAGAAATGGCAGTGATGAAAACTGGGTCGTTTTCGTTTTAGTCACAGTCAATCAGCGACGCGGACGGACGATGACATTTCACTAGTGAAAAAGCGCATGGCGTCTGATTGGATGAACTGAAAAGTGATCGTTCGAGAAACTACTTTATCCTTGGCGCGAAAACTTGCAACCCCCTCTTTGTGAGTTTATCATTTCGGTCAGGACCAAAGGTGGCAAAGACTATGAGCCTTCTTCGCTCCGAAGTCTATTAGTAAGTGTTGAACGTCATCTGAAGATGAATAACTACTCTGCCAGCATCATGAATGACCTCGTATTTGAGAAGAAAATAAAATTCCTCCTGTCCAAACAGAAAGAGTTAAAGAAAAAGGGAAAGATAAATAAGCCAAATGCTTCGGTAGCTTTAACCAGCGATGAATTAAACATGCTGTACGAAAAAGGCCTTCTCGGTACACAAAACCCTGAAGCGCTTTTAAACACGCTCTGGTTAAATAATACCATGCATTTTGGACTTAGAGGCTGAAAAGAACACGAGGCTGAAAAGAATCGAGGTTCTAGACGTGGTTCACGAATACGCGTAAACATTTTGAAACTAGAAGAAGCTGGGTTAACGCAGGTGCTGAACGATTCTCTAGCACGAGTTCGCCGCCCCTTCGTTCATCGATCCCAATGGCTGTAAATTTCCGAGATCAAAAGACGTAGAGCGCAAGCCGAGGGCCGTAAATTTCGAAAAGTGACATACGTGGAGCGCAAGGGGGAAGCTACAGACGCGGCACAGGGAAATAATACTCAACAATAGGTTTTCGCCGCCAGCATTTCTTTGCCATTTCTCCTGGCTTCAATTGAGCTGTTTGTTGTAATACACAGCGTAACCCGTTCGGAATTTCAGCAAAATTAAACATTCTTCTCATTTGCCGGTAAGCCGGTTGCAAACGAAGATGCCCTTTGCAAAGACAACAGTTAAATTTCTTCATCCTAAACAGTCTCATCTTCCACGTAAACGATAGCATTATTGACAGATCTGTCAATAATATGTTCTTTGGGGAATTAAACACGAACACGCACAAGGATTTTCATTGTACACAGACTGTATTTTTCCCGCGAAAGAGGGACTTCGACAAAACAATGATCCCCCGTTTGCTGATCCCCTTACTGATCCCCCTACTGGTCCCCTATCAAATTCACTGGTAAAAGTAAAACAAAACAAAACAAAAACAAAAAAAACACACACACAAAATAAATAAATAAAGATTTGAGGCTGAACGAGTCAGAAAGTTTATGTAGGTCCTCCGTCGGACCAAATTTCTTCCATCTTTGAACTCTAAGGTGAGCCAGAATTTATCCTTGAACTTAATTCAGCCTCAAATCAATTTTTTTTTTTTGGCTTTACTTTTTACAGTAAATTTTATGGGGGATGAGTAGGTGAATCAGTAAGGAGATCATTAGGGGATCAGTAGGGGATCAGTAAACGGGGGATCAGTGTTTTGTCGAAGCCCGCGAAAGAGCCCGTAGAAACCAAAACTCTCTCTCTCCTCTTACTCGAAAACGCTTCGGTCCCGATCTCAGACATTTGGTGTACAGGTTGTATTTTAAGAAATCTCTCATATCTTAAGGAAACGTTATGATATGAAAGATTCATTTCATCCTCCAATAATACCTTAATAGTATTGTTCTCCTTTAGATACTGGCTCAGTTAGTTCACCCGTGTTAAGCTGAACTACGAAAGTGTTGAAAATACTTTTCTTAAAATTTTAACTTATTTCCATTAATCGAGTCAACTTTATAAATGTCTTATTGTGATCATCATCATCATCGTTATTATTATTATTATCATTGTTATTAAATCCTCCTTTATCAAAATATCTAAGGTCTTTATCTATTAAAAGTAATACATCAATATAATTTTCAATTAATCTTCATTTCATCGTAGTGACTTAGTAGCTGGGTATCGTACATGGCTTGTCTGCCAGACTCTGGCAGGCCAGCCGGCATATTCTTAAATATGACTTGGGCATGAGCACCATTTAGTTCCAGAGGTGACATCAGTGTGATATGTTTTACATCCAACTAACGAATGTAAATATTTCCATGTGGATTAGCGACATTTTTTTACTTGGTTTGCACTGTTTTTTTTTCACACGGATCATGGGTAGGCGAATTACGTCTAGTGTAACCGTCAAAATAATAGCAGGTACTGCACCACCATGGCTCAGTGCTGTATAACATTGGCCCAAAACCGTTATTCTGAGCATATGTAAAAGGTGCTGGAGTTCCGCTACATGTGGCAGTCACGCGATTAAAGATCTCACAGCTGACGCTTCCATCCCGCCCATCAACCAAACTTCCAATTCCGGGACGACAAATCAACCAATTGTTAATGTTGCTCTTGATCAGGAACTCACTGCCAAGTTGTTTCCAAAGGGCGAAGTCCATGGCATTATAGTTTGTTTCGTTCATTGGTGGAGTTGTTGAAACAGAGACATCAACTTCCTGTTTAGCTTACCAATTAGGTCTCGGAGTAATTGCGTTTCCTTTTCCAGTAAACTAGTGTCCAGCCACCTCCGTCAGTTTCCATGTCGCAGTAAGCCTTGAATTTGGTTCCTATGGAACCACCTCCAGGATCAATCCAATAAACACCCGAGAGAGTCGGAAGACTTTGGCTGCGGAGGGACTGGTACGAGGAAACTGCTGTAGTAACGGAATGTAACATCGTCATTATAAATTATGATTATAGCTCGCTAATCTCAGGTCAGGCCCACAGTTAGCCGTGGTCAAACGTAAAACAAAATAAAAGAGGATGATAATGCTAATGATAATGATGATAACAGGAGTCCTTCAAGGATGCAGCTTTCACTGAGGGCTCGGTTGATACGATTTTAGTGATTAACTGAATTTACTAAAATATTTTACGATTTTATTAGAAAAACTTAAAGGATGTGGTCAGCGCTGTATGCCGTTGTTTTCTTTTTTAATGCATGATTCCCAGAAAACGTATTCACTTAATGGTCCCTAACCCTATTTTAGCGTGTCCTAAAATTGCAGTCGAACCTCCACTAACGGACACCTTGCGTAAGCGGACACCTTTCGTAAGAGGACACCAAACCGCGGTCCCGGCGATTTCTCTTCTCCAACACTACATTTTTAACCTCCCGTAAGCGGACACCTCTCATAAACGGACACGGACACCAATGCGGGGCCCACCGGGTCTAAAATAACCTCCCGTAAGTGGACGATAAACAATATCAAGATAATTTCCATCGAAACAGGTTCGGTATTGGTGGTTTAATCACACACTTACCTAGAGAAAACCAGTGCTCGAGTCTAAACAGTACAGTGTATATGAAGGTAACGTAGCCATTTCGATACCAATATATAATTTTTCATTACAGTATTTCAAAGTTTTCCTTTTATAGCTTTTCTTCGAGCCAGTCGCACGAAAATTTGCCTCCTTGAAATCTAAACTCGCAAGGCAGCTCCAAACCATATCCTACTCCTCTGTTTATCCGCTTTCCTCTAATAACAACCGTTGGACGCACGCTTCAGGGACTTTATCACCCACTGGGCCATGAGCTTAGGTACATGATCAACCTCTGTTTTCTTCTTCTGTTCGATTCTGTTCAGCTTGAAAACATTGCGGTATGCTACTGGTTACATCTACACACACTGTATATTTAGCGGAAAGTCTTTTAATATTGAACCGTAGTGTTTAAATTAGTGTTAAATTCGTATGTAAAGCAACATCCCACACCCCTGTGATGGATAATTCAATTACAAGTGGTATTAAAAGCCGCTTTAAAAGAATTTTTCTGGTGCATTTCTTTTAAACCTCCCGTAGGTGGACACCTCCCGTAAGTGGACACTTACTCTCGGTCCCAAGGGTGTCCGCTTATGGGAGGTTCGACTGTACTTAGTAACATCACCAGGAGCCGATTACTAGGAGCATATAACTCCCATTATAAGCCTATGTCACTTCATTTTTACAGCCCGACCTATTTTTAGGGGAGCTCCGGCGGCCCGAAGGGCCGCTAAGCAGAGCACCATACCTATAGAAACCCGTCAACTGCTTTTCTCATGGTAAAAATGGCTAACGGTATTGCTCGTGGGCGCGCACGACGACGACGGTGGAGTTTCCCAATAATTAATAATATCCTTATAATAATTAACATTTATTCACCAAAGTGGAGGTAAATATCCACCACTTTCACTGACACAAAGGTGAATAATTGTTTTAGTATATACCACACAAGCTGAATAATAGCGGACCAAAACATTACTTTATGTGTGACAATATACCGACAAGCGGTAGAAAATTGTAAAATCTCGCGCGCCGGCTGCTCAGAGGTGAATATTACTTGCTAATCACCTCCGAGTTAACCAATCAGAGCGCGCGAAAAGCACTATTCACTTGTGTGGTATATACTAATCATAATAATCCAACATGGCGGCCATACTCCACCTGGCCCAGCTGACCAGCTAGTTTACAGCGTGCATCTTTAATTCTGGACATCCATCTTATAGACTTCAGTTCAGCGAGTCTAATCTCAGCGGTCAGCGGTCAGCGGTCAGTAATGGCGGTCACAAAATTTTGGGCTCCGGCATTTTTGGTCTTGTTAACGTGTATTCTGGAACAAAAATTATGTTCTAGGCCGGAAATCCATAAAGGAATCCCAGGTTTTACATTCGGCTTTCCTTTCTCGTCAAATGAAGCTGAACTTCGGAATGGAAGTATTTCATCGACTTACTCTCTCGGCCAAGAATGATATACGTCTATGCCTTCGTTCTGGCGAAAGGTCCACGCCGTTAATATTGCTTCTTCTTCTTGGAGGGGATATTGAACTTAATCCAGGCGACAAACATCTTTGTAGCATTTGTTCAAAGCCTGCACAGCCGCACCAAGCAACAAATCAATGCGATGTATGCGACTCGTGGTTCCATGCTAGGTGTTGCAAGTTACCATCTATTTACATCGACATTCTATCTCGCTCATTTTGTACATGGCTGTGTCCAAAGTGTGGTATACAGAACTCAAAGCCATACTCCTCAGATTCTGAGGTTTTACCAAGTTCTTTAAATTACTTTGAGCCCTTATTTAATCCTGGAATATTATCATCACACTCCAATCAATCTGGACCTTCCAAGCGAAACAACAATAGAAGATTTAAGGACGCTCCAAAGAACAATAGAAGGAAACTGACCTGCATGACAATGAACTGTCGAAGTGTTAAAAACAAAATAGCTGACATCGCTGCTGTAATAGATCAATATAATCCTGA
The DNA here is from genome assembly GCA_016490735.1 of Pachyseris speciosa. Lineage (NCBI taxonomy): Eukaryota > Metazoa > Cnidaria > Anthozoa > Scleractinia > Pachyseridae > Pachyseris > Pachyseris speciosa. Next base: position 710,642 of record JAEMWC010000266.1, read on the forward strand.
TATCATCTACAAAATTTTCAGAAAAGACCGTCCTGATGGCTGCTATGGCGGAGGTGTTTTTCAGGCTGTGAAAAACGATATTATAATAACACATCGCCCAGACCTGGACACCGACTGCGAAATTATTTGGACCCAATGTCAGCTAGCAGACAAGAAAACAAAATCACTGCTATTTGGATCATATTACCGACCAAATTCCTCCAATGTTACAAGCCTCGATGAGCTGGATGCATCATTGTTAAAACATCTTAGATCTAATTCTCTCCAATAATTCCAACATCATCGAAAATGTCAGCGTCGTCCCTGGTATTAGTGATCACCACATTGTGTTATTCACTGTGAACACTTCTTGCCGAAGAAAGAAAAATGTCAAACGCAAAATATTCATTAGGAAAAAAGCCGACTCTACTCGCATTAAAGAAGAACTTACAAAACTATCATTTTATATGGATACTCGGGGCTTTAATTCAATCGACGATAAATGGAGCTGCTTCGAAGATAACATCCACCGTATAATGGATTCTTGCATCCCCTCAAAGTGGACTAGCTCAAGATATAATCTACCGTGGTTCAATCATTCCTTGAAACGTCTAGCCAGACGTAAACAAAGGCTTTATAATAAAGCAAAATCTTCTGGAAGACGTAATGATTGGAATGCATTCCGTGCAGCTAGAAAACTAATGCATAAAAGGCTTAATGAAGCAAGGAACGCATATATTTCGGATTATTTAGGAGAAGCTATTTAAGAAAACCTTAAGCGATTCTGGTCATATATCAAACATCTGAATAAAGAAGAGCTGGGGATTGCAGATTTCGAAATAAATGGCTCCATAATCAGCGATAATAAATCAAAGGCTGACATGTTAAACAAGCAATTTTTAAGTGTCTTTACTCAAGAAGACTTATCAAACATCCCTGATATTGGATACGACAGAATACCAGCTATTAACAGTCTGTCTATCACCATTAATGGAGTTGCAAAGCAGTTATCGTTGTTGAAGACAAATAAAGCTTCTGGACCAGATGCCATTCCACCGTGGTTTTTAAAAGAATATGCAGCTGAGATTGCTCCTATCCTAACTAATATCTTCCAAGATTCTATCGGTAGTGGTACCGTACCCAGTAGATGGAAATCGGCAAATGTATGTGGTGTCTTTAAAAAAGGGAAAAAGTCTGATCCTTCAAACTACAGACCCATTTCTCTAACCTGCATAGCATCGAAAATTCTTGAACACATTGTACATAGCCATGTGAAGAAACATTTTGAACATTATAACATACTAACAGACTGTCAGCACGGCTTTAGATCAAAAAGATCTACAGAACTTCAATTAATACTTACTATTCATGACATTGCAAGTTCTCTACAACAAAACAAATCTATTCATGCTGCTGTGTTGGACTTTTCTAAAGCCTTTGATAAAGTCCCACATCGACGCTTACTAATGAAGCTGGAGCGTTACGGTATCCATGGAAACCTCTTGTCCTGGATGGAATCTTTTCTCACTAATAGGGTCCAAACTGTCATCTGTGAGGGTGCAACATCTACCTCTTCCCCAGTGACCTCTGGCGTACCACAAGGCACAGTGTTAGGTCCGCTGTTGTTTCTAACATATATTAATGACCTGCCAGACGGTCTAAGCTCTACAGTTAAGCTGTTTGCCGATGACACTCTCTTGTACGGTGTGGTGGTTGAAGACTCAGATTGCGACAATCTCCAAGACGATCTCAATAAACTAGAAACTTGGCAAAATGAGTGGCAGATGCAATTTAACTCTTCTAAATGCAATATCATCTGCATTTCAAATAAGCAAAGACCTCCTCAACGGTCATATTTTTTCTGTGGGTCCAAACTCGAACAAGTAGACTCTGCATCGTACCTAGGAATTACTGTTAACAGTAAATTAAAGTGGTCTGATTACATCTCATCTATCTCAAGCAAGGCGAGTCGATCCTTAGGGTTGATCAAGAGAAATCTCTGGAACTGCCCCAGGAAAGTGCGTCAAACGGCCTATACCAGTCCGACCCAAACTGGAGTACGCAAGTGCCTCGTGGGACCCACACTATAAAAAAGATATTTCAACCTTGGAGAGAGTCCAAAGAAAAGCTGCTCGTTTTTGCCTTCAAAACTTCAACAAAACAGCAAGTGTGACTGACATGTTATCTAATCTGAAATGGGATACATTAGAAACAAGACGAAAGAAAAACAGATTGACTTTAATGTATAAATTTAGTCATAATCTAGTAGACATAAACACAGAAGAACACTTAATACCACACAGTGAATTAAGAACCCGCAACAGCCATGCTTTTAAGTATAGAATGCCAAAAGTTTCTAAGGATGTCTTTAAGTTTTCCTTTTTTCCTAGATCAATAACAGAGTGGAACTCACTGCCCGCTGACCTTGTGAATTGTAACTCACTATCTGATTTTAAGTCAAATTTAGGAAAGCACGTGAAATAAGTGATCTAAATTATGATTTTGAGTTATCATTTATTTATCTTGTTATTTGACATATTTACTTTTATTCAACTTATAATTAGAATTAGATTTTATATGTATATATATATATTTTATTTTAGCTTTTATTACAGTTGATGTGATGTCTTACGGGATTTTATCGACTTAATAAATGTAGATGTAGATGTATAGCCAATTGACTCCTGTCAAAACAAAGTTTCCGCTGACCAGTGTCACGTGACCATATTGCGTGCTCAAGTTAAGATTTCATCGAGGTCACCTGTTTTTTTTTAAGTTGACCGCTGACTAGGTTATTGCTTTCAATTTGATCGCAGGCTCAAGCCAGGTGTAGGACACCCAAACCAAATCGAGACTTAATTTTTCGCCCGCTTTCTGCGGCTCGTAGTTTTACTTTCAGTTGGTTTCTTCATTTTGAGCAAAACAACTTGATCTTCTTCGATCGAAGTATGTCTTTAAACTCGAGTAAAAAGCATAAAAATCAAGAACTTGTCAAAAGATACTCTGGAAGGTGAATTTTCAAGTGATGAAAGGAAGAGCGAAATATTTTTCTCAAACTTGGATCGTTTGTGCGGTTGAAAACAGTATAATTCAAGGCTTCCAGGGCTTTCACTTTACCGCAGCATCTTGCATCTCACCAAGAAAGGTCACTTAACAGTTCACCGGCATTAATGGGAGGAACGAGTAGCTCAAACTCTGTGGAAGAAGCTCTTTCTTTGGACAATTGGTTTGCTATTTTTGCGAATGCTTGTTTTTACTTTACTGAAGCTTACGTATTTCAAGTGGTAGAAACCTCTAAAACACAGGACAGTGGGGTAAATTAAATAAATTAAATCCTAACACTTGGTTTAATCGTTGTTACTTTTGTTCAGGAATGAAACGTATTTTTTTCTCGAATAAACATAAATAACATTCATCTTTACTCGTTTTGGACGCAAAGAAATAGTTGAATTGTTTTTTTGTTTGTTTGTTTGTTTTGTTACGTTGTTTTCTTTGTAAGCAAACGAGTGTTTTTACCTGCTTGGCTGACTGTTTTTCGACCTTGGTGCCTCAACAGCGTTAAGAAACTTTCACCCTTATCTTATTAACACGTAATAGCAATGAGTCCTCGTAAGATTAAGGATTAAAGGCGGAAAACTCAAGTTCGAGTAAAAAAAAAAAGAAAGAAAAGAAAAGAAAAGCCGATCAAATGCATGTGCACGTCTCATAATCTGACATAAAGTTGTCAAAATGCTGTGAATAATGTCAAAAACCAGCGCGCTTCACTCGTCATTTGAAAAAAAGTTTTAGAGATCTTCGTGAAAAGTAGCCTGTAAACAACAATTAAGTTTCGCCGTCTATAAACATGTCGTCTTTATTTGTTTTAACCGGTAAGAATCAGCGTTTGGATGTTAAAAACAGCGAAGTGGGTTGACTGGCTTGCTGGCTTTGATAAATTTTATAGTGGACGGGTCTGCGAGAGAAATGCTCGTGTGGTTTGGCAAGCGCTTCCTTCGTTAACTGGATGATGTTTTGCCACTGAGAATCATTAATTGAAGAACTGAAGGTTCTTCGGAAGACATAGGAAGTAACAGTAAAACTATCAAAGCACTTTAATGTTTTGTGTCAGCCAAGGAAAGATTTTGTGGCAAATGGCCGTTATTCAGCTCTACCGCGTTCCGAGTGATTGCTGCCTCGGTGATTCCTGCTGACTTCTCTAAACGATCAGGTGCGGACCTCTTTTTTGTCTTTTCTACGGACAATTATGTCTAAATTGCTAAGCAGTTTTGTTTTTTGTTTTCCATGTTTTCTATTGTTTTGGACACAAATTAAACTGGCCCAAATAGAGCCATGCGAAGTTGCTCGGTGAGAGTGTGCAGCTCCGATTCTAGGCTTGGCCTGGCTAAATATATATGTGGCCTTCAGCTTTTCTTTTTTTAATCGCTACATAACAGACTCGAATGGTATTCCATCGAACATCATGTATGCACCTTCTTGAAACAGTTTTAAGTCCTATCTACTACATTATTTATGTCAATTTTCAATCAGATATAGCTTGTGAGTAACAAGTATGGAATTTAAGTAGGTTAGCTTTGGATTGTATTTCAATTTTACTTCTTAATTTAGTGTCAATCCCAAATCAGGGGCGACTGTAAGATACAAGGATTCGATTTACTTTGATTAGGTTAGCTTTGGGCCACGTTAAAATTTCACGTTTTAGTTTTTAGAATGTGTAATATGAGATAATATTCTTTGTACGGGAATTTAGCTTCTCCCAATTACTCTCCAGTCATGCACCTTTTTTGTTTTGTATCAACTTAGTTGTATTCGCATGACAAAGTATTATTAAACTTAAAACTTAAAATTAAACTTAAACTCATCAATGTACACATCCTTTGGACAACCTTCCCCTGTATACAGTCTGACTATTAATTTTATTAGTAGCTGGTCACACCAATCTTGTGGGATGTTTGGATGACATTTGGCATTAATGTTTATATAATGAGATTTCTGATGTTTGATGAAGTATGTTGTGCAATTTCAAATGTACATGGAGAAATGTGAGACTAGTTCTTACCTTCCATGCAAAATAGAAAATCAAGTTAAGGTGGCTAACACAGATTTCCAGCACTTTTGCTTTGATGAATCATTACCTTAACTCCTCATACTACGTTTTTAATTATCTTTATAGTGGTATCAACCATATGCCCAATATTCTATTATCAAGTTGAATTGCTTGGTCTTGCACTTGGCTGGCCAGAAGAGCAGCTGGATTTCTTTTTGAAAACACTGTAGGTGCGTTGATTGACAAGCTTAATGTTAGCAAGCAGTTTTCTTGTGATAGTAAGTTCAAGAAGTAACTAATGCTAAATATTTTTATTGATTCTTATTTATCTTTCTTTCAAAAGGACACACAATTTCTGATTTCCGACTGCCACATGGGAGGCTGTGGATAATTGAAATTGCATTCATTATGAAGTGATGATCTGAATCCCTATCTATCTGATGTGATACTGATTCAAACGAGCAATCACCAGGCTTCTCCACCAACTTCTAGTGGCTCTAAACCATAACTAAGTAGCCTACGGTTGAACGGGGAAACAGACCTGTCCTTAGGTATTGCTCTAAGTTGTTAAGAAATGTTTTGTTTTAAAAATTTATAGATGCAAACTAGCGTAGCAGGTTCTTTTTTAAACAAAGTATTAAAGATTATTTTAAAAATAACCTACTTCAGTACTTTAACTTTGCTTTTTAAACATCTCCAAACTCAATTTGCAAAGGAATTTTTATTACCTTACTCAATAGAACGTTTGTTTTTAGGAGGGGTGGGGGTCCATATCCGTAAAAGGGGGTTCATATATGCTAGCAGTTCTGGCCTAAGGGATCCAAATCTGATCCACAAGCAGATCTGGACTGGATGGTGCAAATCCACTGTGCCACTAGCTCAGATCACCTTTCCATACTATTTTTTTTACAGCAGTGGGTCTGTAACTTGCGTGAGGTCAGATGGGTGATATGACAAGCAGACTATATGTAAATGCCAGAAGAAAAAAAAAAAGAATGCTTTTGGTGCTCCGCTTTTAGGTTTGGCTAAATATATATATATATTAGACTATCTTTTCCCGCAAAAAATGGGCAACAAGGACAGCAACAGAAACGAGAGCACTTCAAAACAATAGGTTTACAGTCGAAATATATACTCAGCGCTTCCCGTTTTGCGAACAAACTTTGAATATTGTAATCATCCAACCGTAGCTGGACTGTGAGACCTCATTTGAAATATCGATTGTTGAATATTTCTCACGTGGCTTGAACGCTTCGTGCATGCTGTGTTCACGCCGAAAACAAACTGTTAAGGCCTGTAACAAGAAAAGTTACCGCCATCTGCTGAAATAGATTACCAGATCTGAATATATCTTTTCTTCGGAGCACGTACAGGCCACTTGATCAAATTATGCAATTGACATTTGACCTTTCGCGCTGGAGGCGTTTCTTGGATGACTTTCTCCGGCGACATGGATATGTCAGTTACAAAAATTCTTAAAAAAAAAAGCATGTAAAACGACTGAGAACTAAGTGACGGATAAGTGCAGAGACTCAAAATGGCACCAAACGTCAAAGGTGGACACCGCTTGAAGTCAACCAATCATTAATAAGCGATAACAACTGCACTACACGTGCAAATACTTGTGATGTCATCGGGGCTCCCGTGGGAGTCAGGAAGTATTGTGCAACACTATAGTCTCCTGGAATTTCAGTTTTGCAGTTCAACCTTTACTAGCTGTGGAATAATCTAAAATTCCAGCTCATCATTCACGACCAGGTATTTCTTTAGGAAGCAAACCAGTGATGTATTTTTCTGGTATTGATGTGCGTGCGCTAGGATTTGTGCGAACGCGTTTTTAATTTTCGTTTTATTTATACTATATTTTCTCATTGGCGTTCTGTTTTCTTGTTTTTTGTTTTTTGTTTTTTTGTTTTTTTTTTTGTTTTTGTTTTGTTTTTTGCTATTTAATTGTTATTTATTTTTACGGAATAAGATTACTGTGCCAATAAAATGCATGGCCGAAAATTTACCTTGTTCAAAACATTCTCCTTCGTGAGCTTGAGAGAAGACGCATCTATATCCTTTAAAGGTAAACCCAGCTTGACATGTGGCGTTATTCAAACAAGTGCTATTTTGACAGGGACTCTGTTTAAGAAATCAAATACATCAAAACAACTTATATACTTACGCAATTGGATGGTAAGAAAAATTTTAAACTGGAAAAAAAGTTAAAGACTAACTTATAAACGTTAACTACAGCATATTATAACAGGCAGCCCGAAATCACACCACAGGCTAAGAGAAGGATACATTTCATAATACTAGCATCACTGCCTTCACTCTAGAAATACAGTCAGGTATGCAACTTACCAAAAACAGTTGATAGACCGAGCCGTACTTCGGTACCAAATCGTCACTAAAGACCTGCTCGTGGTTTCTATCGTTCAAGTCACATGATTTCATTCCGTTCTCTGTTGGGCCGTAGTGGTAAGATATACAGTTGGGTACTTGGTAGCAGCTTATTTCGCAATCGTCTTCATTCGGAACTTGCACAGTTCTAATCAGGTGACTTTTCAATATCATGTCTCTGATATGAGGCATGAATGCAATGGTTCTGCAACTATCGCGATGTGCTTTTTGGAATAAATAAATAAATAAAAAATAGTTAACCTGACTTACATTTTAGTCCGAAGAAACGATTTCTCGTGAAATTCATTTAGTACCACTGGCGTCTCTCGAATTCGTCGCTCATGTAAGCTGACTTGTGACAAGTCTATACAATTCAATACAGTACTGTTAAGAAAATATTTTCTTGCTCTATGTATGTAGTGGCGAACTATTGTTTCAAGCGATGCACAATAATTATTTTCAGAGCTGTAATTAAAATCACTTGGAAGTTACATACGTACAGGAAAAATAAAAAAAAACGTTACAAACAACAGCGATATGAAAACATGCATCCCAACAATACTCGCTATTGAGAAAAAAACAAAACAAAACAAAACAAACAAACAAAACAAAAATAAAAAAAAACGAACCAGATGCGTGGGTAAAGAGCTTTTGGCTGCATACCTTCTAAAACACATAATGTAGAAAAGATATCCATAGCACCAAAACAGTGATCATTTTGATCAATTACTGAGCATGTAATTTGCTTCTTCAAGTTAGAAACTAAAAAGGCATCATCGGCTTTCTGGCATAAGCTTCGTACTATTAAGGGTGCCAAAAGTAAGGAGGCCATCTGTGATATAAAAATTAAAGGCTATCTGGGCTCTTTAAAAGGGGGTTATTTACAATTATTAAAACGACTTAATTAAGAAACACAATAGGTTAATTCCGAAGTGGGATTAGTTTATCGTATCCTCAATTAGTCTCTTTGTTCGCTATCTTTTAGTTTTCAGAAGCCTTCGGGCTCTTTTGAACCAAGATTATGATATTTTGAAGTTTTGAACATTTCCTTATTGGTAATAATTATGGTACGATTAAAATGTTGGAAACATCTGTGCTAAAATCAAGTGCCTGGTGGAAACTGCGTTACTTCAAGCTCCCCCCCCCCCCCCCCCCCATCCCCTTTGTTCCCCTTTGTTTCAAAACACGCTGTTAGAATAGTGTGTAGCAGATTTGACAAATTCGATGCCGTAGTAGGCGTAATAAAACTTTTACTGGGGATAGAATGGAATTTTTAGTTTTACGGCTTTTGCTATCTGAAGCATTTCAAATATCCTAATTGGCAAGGAAAATTTTACGATCTTTGAAACATCAGTATTGGGAAATGCATGACCAAAATAATTTTTCGTTTTCTCGACAACGTGAGCGCACGACGGTAAAGTTTTCTTTCTTTCTTTCTTTTTGTTTTTTCGTTTCTTTAACCGCTTCCATAGTAAATTAGTCCCTGAATAGTTCGCCACCACTTTCCAAGTTAAACAAATTGAAACAATAGCGAAAGAGTTACAAAATCAAAAAGTTACGTTTTCCTTTCCATCGACGTCGTCGTTGCCAAAACTTCCTTATATGGTTGCATATCAATTTTCGCGTTTGTGGCCTTAAAAGCCCAGTTTGTGGCAGTTTTTTTCCGAACCTTCTTGTTATACTTGCTTCCTGAGTTAAGATGAAACGTCGACAAAGTTCCGTTTGATAAATCAGCAATCCTTTCTGAACTATTTACTTAGTTACTTACTTACTTACTTAATTAATTAATTAATTAATTAATTAATTAATAGTCTTTATTCAATCAAAGGATAAAAATACATATCCTAAGTTATAGTGAAAAGGTATTAAAAGTTACACAATAAAATTCAATAATAATATAGGATTGAATAATACTATACTAAATTATATTTAGAAATAAGTCTATTTACAAAAGTTTTCTTGACAGTCACCTAGCAACAATTTTGTACAATTTGCTCTGGTCAGGTTTATTTTGCAACTGTGATTAAGTTTCATGCCTTTGAAGCATAAAACATTTCGTACTTAATTAAAGGGCGTTGACTGTAACAAACTGCTTTATTTTGTAACATCTGGAACTGATGCGAATTTAATATTAAGAGCCTTAAGAACGACGACTACGAGCTCAGAGGACAACGACCGGAAGTAAAATTTCACCTCACTGTGCTACTGCGCATGCTTGACTCGACGTCCACCTGAAGTTCAGGACGTTACTAAGAGCTAAGCGCGATGTCCCCAGATATATATATCGGGGAGACTGGTCGCACTTTACGCGACTGATTCGGTGAACATCTGCGAAGCGTCCAAACTCAAGCTTGTATAAGCTTAAATATTAATTTTCCCTATATTTTTCATTGAGCGGAATTGTCAATTTCTTACTTTGAAGTCTAGATGCCTAATTAATCGTGTTTTTCTTTTTCCTTGAAGCATTTTTTTTTTAATTTAAACATATTTTCTAGTAAAGTTGGCCCTAAGAGTTTCTGTGCTCACCGAGAGGGCTCACTAAATTATTAACACATGACATTAAATTACAACTTTCACCTCCACGGAAACAGTTGATTCTCCCCGTAAAAATCGGAAAGGTAAGACACTTGGTAAGCAAATATGTTCGCTTTACATAGTGAAAGGAAAAGCATTGGTCACATAAGGCTCAAGTCACAGCTGATGTAGTTGATTCCAATGTTATGTTAATCGAGATAGTTTGTAACAGGATTTACTTCCGTGATGGAGTATATGCGAGTCTAATCTTAATCGTCGTTTCTTTCCTTAAGACACAGCGAATTATCGCCTTGTCGCAGAACATGAGTTCTGATATTCATCTAACACATACTCGTTCCTAAACGCTAATAGACTGAATATAGTTCAACGTTACCTTTTCTGTTGAAATAATCATCACTTATCATATAGTGTTAATCGGCTTCTACCAGAATGATACTAACGCCCTCTTGAGAACAATGACACAAAGAATTAATAATTATTGCTCAATACCTTCAAGCATATATACATGGAAAAGTATTGGAAAAGCAACAAGAGATGGTAAAGAGTGAAAAAATGTCAACAAAAAGACTGGGAGGCTTGTCCCTGATGTAAAACCACTTTGGGACATCATAGGTTCACGTATTTGTATCAATTAAGTTCGATTGTCCATACAGACTTGTAGTTTGTGAGTATATTCTTCCACCCCGGAAAAAGAAATGGGTTGTGTTGGCTTAATACACGAACGCGTGAGGTATTCGATGACGGGAAGTCTGAAGGTAATATAGTGGAAAACGCATAACGCTCAGAGCCATCTCACTAAGTTAGTATTGGCACTTCACACTTCGCGGAAGCACACTTTTGGTGGAGAGGTATTCCTCTAAACACTTCCTTTAAAACCGGTAAATTGAATTTGAAGTTCACTTTCAATTTCCTCTCATAAACAACTGTGGGTCTGTGGGGGTTTTAGCCTCCCCCCTCTGTCTCCCCCCCCCCCCCCCTCCTCCACGTTTCAACAGTACAGTTTCACGAGGGTAATAGCATGCTGAGTTGAGCTTTGCGGATACGTCTCTAATTGCCAGTTATGATTAATTAAGCGAAAAGGTAATTAACTTCTTGTTTTAAAACCCAGCTTTTTGTTGCTGAAAGTATATTAGTTTCACCAAACCATGTTAGTTTTTAATGCATTTGTAGCCATGTCTAAGGACTATAACTTACAAATTTCCGGGAAAGCATGCCCCGAAGCCCCCTAGTTGACTCACGCTAACGAGTACTAAGTCATCCCCCCCGCCCTTTCCCCCACTTGTGGCTGGAGAAACACAACATTTTGACCACTGTGATCATGACGAATATCGTTGCCGATAAGAGTGCAGACAATGCTAAACCACATTCGATTTGTTAATTTCAGATCTGACCAAAAATTCGATACCCTATTTCAGACCTGAACCCCTATTTCAGACTTGTCTTATAATCAGGTTCCCAGTTCAGACCAATGTTAAAGACAAAGTTTATATGCTTTTATTAAGTAGAACGCAAAACTGTAGAAAGAACAACAAACCAATTCAAGACTAAAGTGCACAACCACACCCAATTTCAGACCAAAACGACTAAAAAAAACCGTATCCTTTGGGCCCGCACATACCTCTACAGCCCTTTTAAATGTGAGGGAGTACCCCCGGGTTTAAGGGTACTAAAAATAGCAGCATGACCACGCGACCTCTGCGATACCGGTGCAGTGCTCTACCGACTGATCTACAACAAGCCATCTGGGAGCACGTCGTTTTGTTGGTTCGTAATAGACCTGTGATTGCACGTGGTGAATATATGAAAATGAATATATGAAAATCATATAATTGAACTGCGGATTAATGATTTAATATGTGAATGATCATCGCAGCTATATTAGCAGTTTATTTATTTATTCAGCTTCGCCAGAGACCTGGCAGGGACACTACAACAGCTTGCGCCAATTACTGTAGGCCCGTAACTGCAAACCCTTCCCCATAACCACATTCAAGTAGTCCCCTACTCTTTTCGAATAGTGCGTGGGTTCTTTAACGTCCCACAGAATCAGTTATGAAGAGTTGTGAGACGGGGCCTACGGTTTATCGTCCTTATCCGAGAAGACTAGAAAGTCTAACCATTTGCAGATGTCATTACAAAGGCAGCACTTTCTCCTCAATTATTTAAAGACCCTGAGTGTTGGTCCGGCCGGGGTTAGAACCCACGACCTTCCGCACGGTAGTCCGGTGCTCTACCACTGAGCTAACCGGTTGGCGGTTACTGCTTAGGTGGTGTTCATAACTGCGATGATCATTCAATATTTCAATATAGTTGCCACGAAGGAGGTTTCGTTACCAAAACATAATGAAAACAGAATATTATGTTCTCGCGACTATTGCTTCCCATTTAGCCTGAAGAGTGTAATGCTCGTAATCTGTCATTCAATTTATATTACATTCAGCATTGGTTATATTAAACTGTATTGTTTTCGATAAAATTATGGAGATTAATCCAGCTTGTAGTAAAGATATGTCAATGGTGCATTAGTGAGAAAAGTTAGAAAAAAAGGTTTGGTAATGATAATGCTGCCTTTATTTGGAGGTTCCAAAAGAAACCTCCGATAACAACGATAAACGAGGCATTGCTTGTAAACAATCCGCGCTATAAATAGGAAGTTAACTAAATAACAATATGCCTATAGAGGTCTGTAGATGTATCTTAAAATTATAAACAGACACAAAGTTAGTTCAGATAAACGTTCCAATTAAAAGTGTGCTTATTTTGGGCGAAGTAGCTAGGGTAAGTTGGCGAACGCAGTTCCTGATTGCAGCTTTCCATAACGACTAGCTTCCGCACGGGCTAAAAGAACCTTCTCCAGTTCTTTCCGTTTAATGTACTAATGAATGCCATACAATATTAATGGAACATATCCAAAATAGCGAGATATCAATCAAAGGTATTTTCCCCGATATCTACATTAGACATCTAATATTACATGTGTGGGTAAGAGGGTTGATATATGGCATTGAAAACTTTCACCTTCACGAAGCCAGTTGATTCTTCCAGTAGATTCGAAAATCGAGAAGGTAAGACATTTGGTAAGCAATAATTTTCGCTTTATGAAATGGTTGTTTTAAGATCAAGGGAAAGGAAAACGTAATGGTCACATAAGGCTTATAAGTCACAGCTGATGCAGGTGATTTCAATGCCATAATAATTAAGTGAGCAGTACGTACACAAGTAATTGCTTCCGTGATGCTACGAAGGTCTATACTTTATTGTCGTTTCTTTTATTAAGCCAAGGCGAATTATCTTATTTTGGGCGAAGTAGCTAGGGTAAGTTGGCGAACGCAGTTCCTGATTGCAGCTTTCCATAACGACTGGCTTCCGCACGGGCTAAAAGAACCTTCTCCAGTTCTTTCCGTTTAATGTACTAATGAATGCCATACAATATTAATGGAACATATCCAAAATAGCGAGATATCAATCAAAGGTATTTTCCCCGATATCTACATTAGACATCTAATATTACATGTGTGGGTAAGAGGGTTGATATATGGCATTGAAAACTTTCACCTTCACGAAGCCAGTTGATTCTTCCAGTAGATTCGAAAATCGAGAGGGTAAGACATTTGGTAAGCAATAATTTTCGCTTTATGAAATGGTTGTTTTAAGATCAAGGGAAAGGAAAACGTAATGGTCACATAAGGCTTATAAGTCACAGCTGATGCAGGTGATTTCAATGCCATAATAATTAAGTGAGCAGTACGTACACAAGTAATTGCTTCCGTGATGCTACGAAGGTCTATACTTTATCGTCGTTTCTTTTATTAAGCCAAGGCGAATTATCGCCTTGTCGAAGAACATATGTTCTGATATTCATCTAACGCATATTCGTTTCCTAACGGTAATAGACTGAATATAGTTCAACGTTACCTTTCATTTTGAAATAATCATCACGCACGTATCATAGTGTTAATCGGCTTCTACCAGAATCACGGTGATACTAACGCCCTCTTGAGAGCAAGGACACAAGAAGCAAAGAATTAATAATTATTGCTCAACACTTTAAAGCATTTATACATGGGAAAGTCTGAGAAAATTGACAAAAGATGGTAAAGAGTGAAAAATGTCAACAAAAAGACGGGAAGGCTCGTCCATGATGTAAAACCACTTTGGGGCATCATAGGGTCACTTGTATTGATCCTCCATACAAACTTGTAGTCTGTGAGCATATTCTGCCATCCCGCAAAAGGAAATGGTTTGCGTTGGCTTAATATACGAACACGTGAGGTCTTCGATGACGAGAAGTCTGAAGGTAATATAGTGAAAAATGTAAAACGCTCAGGCTAGAGCAATCTCGCTAAGTTAATATTGGCGGTTCATACTTCGCGGAAGCACACTTTTGGTGGAGAGGTAGGTACATGTAAGTGCGTGTACTGCAGTGCCCTTAATGTTCATTTCTGTATTCCTTTAAAAGTGGTGAATTGAATTTGAAGTTCACTTTCAATTTCCTCGTTTAAACATTTCCTTTCTTGTTTTTTGGGAAGACGTCTCACATTTCCTTTATTTCGTAAGACAGCTTATTTACTTTTCCTTGAACTTCAGTAATCGAAACTATGGCAAAAGTGGATTTGCTTCTGGCTATAGATATGTTTTCGACGGGAGTGATAAAGAAACTAAAGGCACCTCATGGGGAGGGGCTGTGGGGGCTTTAGTAATAGTAATAGTATGCTGAGTTGAGCTTTGCGGATGCGTTTCTAATTGCCAGTTATGATTAGTTAAGCGAAAAGGTAATTAAATTCTTGTTTTAAAAATCCCGCTTTTTGTTGCTGAAATTATATAAGTTTCACCAAACCATGTTAGTTTTTAATGCATTTCTAGCCATGTCAAAGGATTTTAATTTACAAATTTCCCCGAAGCCCCCTAGTTGACTCACGCTAACGAGTTTCACCAACCCATGTTAGTTTTAATGCATTTCTAGCCATTTCAAAGTACTTTAAGATTTTCAAATTTTCAAGGTACTGATTTGCTGCAAGAAAAAAGTTGTTGTCAGCCTCGAGGAGATAACTAATGGAGGACATCAATCAGAATCAACCGTCAGATAGCAAACTTGGAGATGCACATGAAGGAGGTAACTGTCACTCTGTCCGATATTTTCCTTTGTTTTTCAAGATGTGAATAAGCACTAGCAAACTTTAAAGAGATATATTTAGAGACATACCTGGGAACTATTTCTCGAGGACAATCAACAATCATTGAATTTTGACGTGGCTACGGTAAATGGATTTTGTGCTTAAGGTTTTATTTTATTTATTTATTTTTTAAGGAAATGTTGGCCCTGGCAAACGAGGACACATTGGTGCGGACATAAATGTTTCCTGTTTGCATGCGCGCGCAACATTTGTTGCGGACACATAATTGTGTCTGAGATACAAAGAAAGTTTCTGATTGGATGTTCCCCTGGAGTAGGGGACGGCTCTTCACTATAAATTGAGAACAGGCTATTACTCGTCCCTGTGGCTATTCGAAATGTGATCTTCAATAATTATCCAGAGAGAAAGAGAGAGAGATAGAGAGAGAGAGAGAGAGAGAGAGAGAGAGAGAGAGAGAGAGAGAGAGAGAGAGAGAGAGAGAGAGAGAGAGAGAGAGAGAGAGAGCATTAAAGCATTAAAATCTTGAAGAAAAGTTTATTGATGTACTTTTACTTTTTTTAAATATTTATGCTTTTTTATGTTTATCCTTTTATTTTTATTGCATTTTAAACATGACCTCATAATAACAGTACAATTGTACTGAAGGGCTATCCTGTATAAACATTCGTTGTTGTTGTTGTTATTGTTGTTGCTATTATTATTATTATTATTAATATTAAAAAGTCGAAGTGAACTACGACATGCTATACAAAAAAGATAAGACTATTTATAGTTAAAGAAGCAGGATTATTGAGAATTACCACTTCCATCAAAGTTTATTGGGCTACAATATAGCACTTATAAAGGAAATATAACTACTACCTCCTTTTTTCATACTTTTGTTTTGCAATTTTTATGGCAGCTGAACTGAAGCAAAGCAAGTCACGTTTCCCAATGGTTTTAATGTTAGCAACCTTAGCAGTGTCATCTGTGCTGGCAGTGGGTGCAATTTTGGTACTTTATAATTTGGGAATGTTTGATTCTGGACCTGAATTGCCAGAAGTCGTGGAAGGAGAAGCCTCATTTAAATCTGAAGATGGCAAAAAGGAACTGTTCTATATAATGATTGATTACAAACAGAAACTCGTTCAGCTGAAATCATTGGATAAAATGACCTTTCCCTACGTGGAGGACAACAACAGTATTGCGTCCACAATGGATACTAAAATAGTTATACAGGACTACAACATTGTGAGTTAAAGGAACAAAGATTTAAAAACGACGGGTGCAGTATTTAGAGATCATGCCGAAACGTTTGCTAAATGCGTTAATGGCTGTCTGAGGTCTGAGATCTAAATTCAATGGAATCTTAATGGTTTGTAAATACACTTAACAAGATGGATGTAACATTTTGACCCATTCTTTTACTTGTTTATTTGAAAACAAACAATCATGCAACAGAAAGAACCATGTATATATATATATATATATATATATATATATATATATATATATATATATATATATATCCATTTTTTAAACCAAGTTTGTAAACAGAAACAAGCAAGAATGTTACCTGGAGGTTACAAGCCCGTGTACATGCTCAATGAGCAATTTTAGAGATGGAGTGCGATCAAGATTTTGCTTGCGAATTGCGTTCGGTCAAAGCAAAAGTAAGAATTCAAAAACGTCTCTGAATTGCCCAAACGTAGAGCCTGTATGCAGGCTACCTGGAAGTCAATGTGAGGTTCAATGTTGCCTTCTCGTCAGGGTACCTGAAGGGAGGTCTTCTAATAAATGACAATTCCGAAATAAGTTAGAATGACGATGGGCATGCAATAGGAGCTGCTTTCTTAAACTGTTTGCTTGTTTTTAGTTTCGATAAAAGTGGCGAACAGTTTATAGACGTCTGTCTTTCAGACGAGTGGGTCACTAACTACACCTGGCAAAGAGGTCTCCATTATCTCGCTGGAATAACAATTGCTTTATTATTTCACTGTAGGGGCGCAACTTCTTCATACTTCCAGGGGCTGGAAATTCTACGACACAGTGTTTTTATACAATCCTAACAGGAGATATGATTTCGAGGCATTTGCTAAAGCATGCCACCCTTAAAGCGGTAAGAGGACAGAAACTCATAGGTTAACAAGGAAGCAAAAACAAACAACAAAAAGGAGTGGTTTGTGGATTACTACTACTTAGACTGTATAATTTAACCATTATGAAAAGCTCTTACTGTCTTACATACAATTAATACGTTTTATAACCTAGTTGATAAATACGTGTAGTCAAAATCAAATGCGCGAGCGTCATTCATATTCCTATTGAAATTCTGATGACGTAGCAGAGGAAATTTCTCTTTATACTATATTTAAACGTTGAAAATGTTATAAAACAATTGGTTGATGCGTCAGCTGTGCGTTCATTGAGATATGAAGCACAGGGAAGTATGGACAGCACGAAAGATGCGAAAGAGTTGCTCTCACCTACGCCTTGGGCAACTCTTTCGCATCTTTCGGGCTCTTCATACTTCCCGCGTGCTTCATATCTCAACGAAAGCGCATGCTGACGCATCAACCAATTGTTAATTTGCGGTTTGTGAAGCCAACCACCAGATCTTATCAACGGTTTTGCTTCCGTTTTGTTTCCAAATGTTACTAGAACTTTAGTTGGCGTTCTGAAAACGACCTGAAAACGGGGCTAGTATGGAATAGTACGGAGTAGGATTTGGAGAACCCGGAGAGAAAACGGAACCAAAAATTCCCAGAAGCGAACGACGCTCGCCTCCTTGACTCTTTACTTTCACCAGCTACCCCGTGTTTTGAAATAATAACCCTTTCAATCCAAGACGAAAGTGTCCATCGCCAATCATATTATAAATGTGCCATTGGAACTTCTACTTCTTTGATTACGTTTTAAAGGAAAATGTTGAAGGAAATATGAGCCACGCCTACTTCCACTTTGATAATGACACTGACATAGATGTCTACCGAGCTAATGGGCGCAACGGAAGGATCTACGAGGTACGTTGATTTAAGAGTTCTAAGCCAACGATTCATAGCGGAGCTCCGAGGCCCGAACAGCCGCTAAGCGGAGCACCATACCTATAGAAACCCGTCAACTGCTTTTCTCATGGTAACCACGGCTAGCGGTATTGCTCGTGGGTGTCACCGCTCAACGACGACGACGGAGTTGCCAAATAATTGATAATATCATAATAATAATCATAATAATCAAACATGGCGGCCATACTCCACCTGGCCCAGCTGCCCAGCTAGTTTACAGCGTACGGCTTTGATACCGGACATCCATCTTATAGCCAATTGACACCTGTCAAAACAAGGTATTCGCTGACCAGTTTCTGACCACTGTCACATAACCATATCGCGGGCTCAAGTTAAGACCTCATCGAGCTCAGCTGTTTTTTTTTTAAGTTGACCGCTGAGCAGGTACTTGCTTCCGATTGGATCGCAGGCTCAAGCAAGGTGTGGGACACGCTAACCAAATCGAGGCTCTTTTCGCGCGCTTTTTGCGGCTCGTAATTTCACATTCAGTTGGTTTCTTCATTTTGAGCAAAACAACTTCATCTTCTTCGATCGAAGTTTGTCTTTAAATTCGCTTAAAAAACATAAAAATCAAGAATTTGTCAAAAGATACTCCGAAAGGTGAGTTTTCAAGAGAAAAAAGGAAGGGCGATCGATTGTGTGGTTGAAAACAGAATAATTCAACGCTTCAAGAGCTTTCACTTTTTACCGCGGCATCTTGCATTTCACCAAGAAAGGTCACTTAACAGTTCACCGGTATTAATGGAAGGAGCGAGAAACTCAAACTCTGTGGAAGAAGCTCTTTCTTTGGACAAACCGTTTGCTATTTTTGCGGATGTTACTTTTTATTTTACTGAAGCTTACGTATTTTCAAGTGGTAGAAACCTCTACAACAATAGGACAGTGAGGTAAATTAAATAAATTGAAGCTTAACATTTGGTTTAATCGTTGTTACTTTTGTTCAGGCATGAAACTTGTATTTTTCTCTCGACTGGATATAAATAACAATCATCTGTACTCGTTTTGGACTCAAAGAAGTAGTTGAATGGTTTGTTTGCTTTGTTATGTTGTTTTCTTTGAAAGCGAACGAGTGATTTTACGGGTGTTACTAAAACGAGTAACAGAGTAACGAGAAAACGAGTAACGGGCAAAAATCTCTAGGGGTTAATTTTTTTGGATATCTCTAAAAACATACAAAAAACAAATAACCAGTCAATATTTTTAAACTGATATCTTTATATTTTGTCTCCTT
>JAEMWC010000266.1:735000-770000 GCA_016490735.1 Pachyseris speciosa
TCTGAGGCTCAAATTAAATTTCGCTGGTTCGCAGGCTAGGTCTTAAGCCACCAGTATCGTTTGTCGTCCTTTCCTATTCAAGAAAGTTGTCATTTTATACTGCGTCCTTTAAATGTTCGTTCACGTAATGTATTTTAATAATTAAGGTTTGCTGTGCTTCTTAAAAGAATACGTTAAATTGACTGTTTTGGTAATTTATGACTTGACGATTGGTTGAATGGCTTGTTTATTAATACAATTATATATTGTTATTGTTTACGACTTAGCCTTTCTCCTGTGTCTTGAAACGTTTACGAACTTTATAGGTTAAGCTGCATCTACCAAATGGGACCATACAGATGCGCTCTACGAAAAATCAGATGAACGTTACAGACCATAAACACCTGGATTGCCACAAGTACGTCGAAGAAAATGTTACATTCGAGGAAACTTTCTTTAAGTCAGAAACTTCGAAAACGAGTAAGTTTTTGACGAGAAGCAACACTCATGCACCCTGCGTTCATGCTTAATCGAAACTGTTTTTGTTCAACCTTTCGATGAATGAGAAATTTATATCTCACATGTTTTCCATTGTATAAATTTCAATCTCAATATATCCCTAGTCTTTGTTTAAGAATCTAGCTAGAAATTCCACAGTTTATTTGCACCAAGGTTCGAATTAATTTCCAGTGGGTGGTTTTTCGGTTATATTTTCAAATTTGCAGCACAAACCCATTTCTTCCGATCATAACCAAAAGATAAATCCTCGGTCTGTCGTTCCTCGCGGTATCACCTTTCCCTAGAATAAATTACAGAGTCTAAGTTTGCAATGCATCCTCTTCAGGGGGTTCCTTGCTTCTCCTTTATTGGTCGGCAGTATTGTCGCTTTGGAAGAACCTTCGATGAGTCGAGGTGTGAAAACTGTGCAAGTCTTTGGAGGGCAAACACTCGGGATTTATTCTTCCGAGTAATCCCTCCAATCGAACCATTACCTCATGAAAGTTTGTGAGTCTTTTATAAAATTAGAATGCGCCTTGCACGGTACTGATTCTCCGAAAGGCATCTTGGAAGTCTTACAGTAACCTTAACTCTTTCTTGTCTTGCCAGTTGCTGAAGACCGGTGCTTTGAAACCTGTAACTTTTCCAAATCCCGGACTATGTTTGAAATGAGCCATTATTATTGCCCAATACTGAGTTTCCTAGACTTTATCACTCCGTAAACGTATTAAAAGTACCAATTTTCCTTGAATATGACTGTTTATTCTGTTGCAAAAGCAAAAAACGCTTTAGGACAACACCAAAACTAAGCGACTTCGTTTTGAAGTTTTGAAGACAAAAAAATCCCTCTTCAAGCTAAAAGTTTATATTGGCGGTAAACTTCGACTCAATTTCTTGCAATCTGTTCCAATTTTCCCGCTCAATTCCTTAGCCCGACCTGGGTAGCGCTATTTGATTTCAGTTGGTCTCACTGGTCTCACATGTTCGCATTTGTGACCCAAAGGAATTCTGGGATATGCTTGGATAACTGCCGCGTGTTAGTCCGCCAATTTCTAATTCAGATATTTTTCATAAGTGTCGAGCCACCCGGTCCTGCTGGCAAACTATTGCACCAATTGCGTTATTTAAAAGTCAAAACTCGTTAAAATTGCCATGCCCGGTCCCGGAATCTACTCACAGAATGGCTAGGGACACAACTTCACTTCGTGAATCACCATGACTCGATCGAAACCTTTCGGCGGTTAACTTGGTGTGATATTGCTTCCCACCTCTGTCTTCTTTCGGAGGATTGCCTCTACCCATCAACCCAGCTTTATGATGCCAGGTAGAGGGCGTCTAAGGTAGAAAATTGCTCGAAAAACACATAAATTAAATACGTACCGCGTTGTAGCTGAGTAATCATTTATAAATAAACGACAGCTAGCGTGACAAGCGTGACATGAAAGATAGAGCCTTCGATGTTGTGGACCAGCGAGATCTCCGTGGTAACCCGTTATATGGAATAATTAGATCGATTTCACCTCATACCCTCGAAAATTACAGAAAAACACGTACAAAATGGCGGACAAGAACGAGTTAATTAAAATATCCAGCAATAACTTGTAATTTTGCAGGGGTTATAAACGAGGAGGCATCGTCTAATAATAGCAACTTGAATCACAGCCAGTCAGATACCATCAGTCGTCGTCGGCGTGGGATCGGGTGGCGCAATGGTTGGGTGGACTGGTGGTATGGCAACTGGTGCGGGCCTAGCCAGGGAGGTTACCGAAACAACCCAAACGCAAGATGCAAATACCATTGCCAGCAATCGACAAAGTATATCACCAAAGACTGCCGCAACTGTCTCCCACCAAAGGACGACCTAGATGAAGCTTGCATGGAGCATGACAGGTATTTATCTTCAGTGATATCTGTTGTATTAAAGTTGCAAAGGTTCCTTAAAAAGTAGTCTACCTTCTACCACCTATGATGATTTCCCCGGCAGCTTTAATTGAATAACCGAGATTTTCAAGGTTATTACCACTGTAGGCACACAGGTGACGTCCGAGCAGACGAAAGCTCACTTTGTCTCAGTCTCTAGCTTCCGTTACTATGAAACTGTATTCCATCTGGATGGTAAATTTTCCTGGTCTTCCAGAGATACAATTTAGTCTGCAACGATCGTTCCATACTATCGTGTGTAAATTGTATAAGCATAATAGAGATCATGTCTGTTTGAAAGTCAAGAACGTTTGTAATTGGAAGGAGTGCTGTGGGTTCATGAAAAGATTTGCTGTTGGTCGTCTAACGATTATTGACAAAATCATTTATCCGGTTCCAACCTCCTTTCATTACTTCAATTATTTTTGATAAAGCTATAGTGCTTCCTCTTTGTCATGAACTTGTGGTATATCTTGTACGCTTAAAGGTAAGTTTCATAATACGTTAAATCCCGCACATCCATGAGCCCAAACAATAAGAATTCCTGTTGATGAAATTCAAAAAGTCCATATTAAATAGCCTGTCAAGAGTTCCATAGTGCATTTTTCTGTAGTGACGCAACTTTCTGTCTCGCTGCTTACTGGCCAGAATCAGTATGTCATAACAGCAAGTAACCTTATTTCGGTGGTATGTGGCTGAAATAAGTTAACAAAATGTTGTATATGTATATCTTTTTCAGATGCATTTATACAATGATCTTTATTCCAACGTATTTTATTTGTCCAGGTGTATTAACGACAATCAGGCGGGTCCGTGGTGGTGTCAACCTATTGGGTTACCTTGCAAATGCGATCGTCCATTCGTCAAGAGAGTCTATAACTTGGCTGGAAGCTGCTCAACCAACACATGTCAATCCCACGCTTTGCAAATATATACTGCATTTCAGTTGCTTTCGTGTTGGTACCCCAAAAGAACCTGCTTTCCAGTGATTCGTACAAAATGCAGATGTTGGGCATGTTTGTGCCCAAGAATTAAAATTTCCTCCAAATGCATTGTCGTTAAGAGGTGTGACGGCAGCGGAAAAATATAATTGTTTTCTCTTCCTCGTTATAATATTATTTTGGAAGCCAAAGTAAGTTCGCCTGAAAGTAGCTCAACTAGTACATGTCAATTAAATGTTTTAAAACTATGCTCCTCAACCAAATAACGTTCTTTCTGGTATCTCGAAAGGACCGAATTTCCTTTGCAGTGATTCGTAACAAATTTGAGTGCTGTTAATGTTTGTATATGGGTCTCCGTAAGTGTGCCGTCGTTAAGAAGTGTGGCTCTCTTCGCAGCGGTAACTCATTTTCGTGCCATTGCAGTTGGCAACCAAATAAGTCAGCCTGACCAGCAAGAACAAAAGGGAAGCTTTATCGTTCTTCGCCGATTGCTTTACCTAGGTATCGTTGAAATTCTTAATATTGATAATGACACTTATTATATGATAGTGTCACTTATTTCTATACTATAACTACTACAACTATAACTCTCCCTTGACACTTAATTACTGCACGACAAGCAAGACTCCCCTCCTCCCTCTCCCTTAATCAATGTCGTGGGACCACATTTTCTGCAAAGCCTCCCATTTTGTAGGAACAGAAAATGTGGTCCAACAACGTTGATAAGGGGAGGGGTGCCTCTTTCCTGTCGGAATTAAGTGTACCGACTCAAGTAATTTTGCAACTGGTTGTATCATTTTAGTTACATTTAGATGATTAACTCAAATTAATGATTTATTTCATATATCATTCAAACTTAGATGAATGAGTTTTTAGAATTAGGCGAATCATTTCCAGAATGGGTTTGTAAACCAGTTTGAGAACTAAATATGTCTGTTTTAATTCTGTGTTCGATCGTCTTTTCCAGCTTGTCTACATATAGTGTTGGGATTGTCTATTCTGTAAGCTTAAGTACCATTTTCAGATTTTCAGAATAAATACTAGAATAATACAAATGCTAAAATACTTTTTTTCAAAGTAACTAAGTAGTCCAGCAAATGAAATGCCCAAAAAAATGAGATGCAGAGGGCCTGAGTTACTTAAAAATACTATCCTAGATTAAAGAAGAATCCCTTCGCTGTCTTCTCCTAAACTTGATACCACCTGAATGCCTTCTGTTGGGATTAAACGACTCAAAACCGTCCAGTACCTACCAAAGGAAATGCAGAAGTTTACGGTATTAGAATGATTAAGATGCAATTTATTTTTCCAGTTCAGGCATGTTGATAAATATTATAATCACTGGACATGTTGTGGAAACTTGTCAAATGTAACTGTTATGCCTCCGGTTAGCGAACGTGTTGAACATGATCTGTGGTAGAAATTTGACAGATACGCATTATAGTTTTGGAAGTCACGAATATGTCTACCACTGATTTTTGTGTACAAATACGTTATTTTAAGTGACTGCTGACTCATATAGAACCAGGACTTGTCTTAATAACATTATTGGCGCTTGACCATCGTAGACATGTTACTAAAGTAACTTTTTCGTCGTCAGATGAATGCTGAGTCACATTATCGTTTTCACCATTATAATCTGTAATCGTCACGTGAACAAAAATGGATGCTTGTTGGTTCCCTTCGAGATGCACATGTCTGTATCCTAGAGTAAACATGCCAAATTGGATGAAAACGGATTTTCTTTCTTGGTATTTATTGCCACAGCAAATAAAGACGTGTCAACTGACAGCTGACAGTTAGGAAATGAAATTAAAGTAAGTAAATGGAGTTTGGCATAAACTGAAAATATATATCAATGGGAACAGCTAAGAAAAGGACTTTCTGTAAGAAAGTGCATATAAAAATGAATAAAATCAATAAATCAATAAATAGATCTATAAATCAATAAATAACTTATGAATACGTCCATCATATCTCGAATGCACCCGAACCCCATCAAACCGATCGCCATAAACCTAGAAAGGCTTTAATTGATTATTGAAATTTACATTTATTAATATTTTGTTCGTACGGTCGGTATACCTTGCATAATGCTGGCGAAAGGAAATGTGACTTGACCAATAAAGTCTCGTCCAATAGGATCTTCGTCCCACACCACAAAGCGGAATAAGACAAGATCGGGAAACGTTAGGACAAACGTGATGGTCTCTTCCCAAACTGGATTAAATCCTGTGAAAACAAATGTTAAGGTGGCTAACAGCGGCTTCAAACACGTTCCAGCTCTTGACCATCGATGGATCATCACTAACAAATGTTATAACTTACTACCTTTATAGTGGTATCAAACAAATGCCAAATCATAGGTGAGCAAGACTGGATGGATGTTTTTGCCACTTAATGGATTAACACAGCAACACTTAAGCCTTATCCTTAAGCGAAAATAACTCGACAACGAGCTACGTGGGGAAACGCCATTTTTTTTCTATTGAATATGAATGAGCGAGTGAAGTTCTAAGATTTTGCAAAGTTTATAACAGTCTCAAGGGCGGATTCGGAGCCATCTTAAATATTCGAGAATTTACGGCCGCTATTAATCCACTCCTACATTTTTTCTAACTTTGCAAAAAGGTATGGCAAATTAAATAAAGAAAGAAAGAAAGAAAGAAAGTCATATGTTATTAAACTAATTATTATTATTATTATTATTATTATTATTATTATTATCATTATTATTCCCAAGCATACTTTTGTTTGCCACAAAAATATTAACATTAAGTTAGTAGAATTTACAACAAACATTAACATACATGTTGTAGTATTTACAACAACTTAAGCACTTTAAGGCCTGGGTTTAGACATATGTTGAGAGATATGGTTGATCGCCAATATCTTTTTGCAAGGCTGTCTAGAAATGGATGAAACTTGCCCTGAAGATAAATCTTGTTATCCTCTTTTGCCTTAACGTATAATTTTGATCACGTTTCCAGTCACTTCAACAGAATATAAACACGTCTATTGCATTTGAAAATGTTAATGACGGTGAGAACTTCCGTTGTGCGGAACTTCGCTTCAGTATCATTCCTCTGGGATTTTATATTAACAAACAAACATTTTATCTAATAAACGCTCCCCCTCCGGCCCAGGCCTTAAAGTACTTGAGAACTATTAACATACTTATAGTAGTATTTACATACATATAGTATTGAACAATATAAGCAAGTAAATCACTTAGTCATACAATATATTTCGTTTGAAGTTAAATTATTCTTTGCGTTGCCCTCCCTAAATCTATATATTGTTAAATCAATACATATGTCGCGCTCCCGACTCTGTAGATGGTTAGGGTCAGGATGCGCCGCTTTAACCAGGTACCACGATTCTAACATTTACCGTTTACTTCATGCAAATTTGCTCTCATGACACGTGGTGGCAAAACTACAATCACAACAATCGAATATACAATCAGCTACAGAGAAAAGACTAGGTAAAAGGAAACGAAAACAATTAACTTACGCTGCCCAACTCCTACCTAGATTGGATAGATTGAAGGAATCAACAATGATTTGCGATTACAGCTTTCTCGCGGCACTCGAAAAGGAAAAGTCTCCTGCGTGGCCCACCGCAAGGGTTTCGATTACATGGTTAATATATATTGTTAGTAGGTTAGTAATTTATTAAATTAAGAAACGGAAATAGCGTGACTTGCGTTACACTCCTCGCCCAAGGATCAACTTAGGATCCTTGCTATAAGTAGTAATGACAGTCAACCTTAAGGTCGCCGGACGGGACCAAGAGCACTAGTGTCCTGATCGGCCGTTCGTGTGTCCTCCTTTCTCCGTCTCTGCAAACGAGCACCGTCACCTTTCTCACTCTCCCATCTTTGCTCTTGCTCGCGTCTATCACTCTTCCCAATGGCCAATTGTTCCTGTGAGCTTCGTCATCCTTCATCATGACAACGTCTCCGACAGGTAGGTTACGATGCTCACGGTTCCAGTTGGTCCTCACCTGCAAATTCGGGAGGTACTCCCGTCTCCACCTTGTCCAAAACTGATCGGCTAGGTATGGGACTCTTCTCCACCTCCGTCGGGCACAGACATCTTGTGCGATGAACTTGCCTAGGAGAGAACCTTGCGGGCGTGTCTTCTGTGTCAGTAGCATCGACTGTGTTAACGGTAATGGCTCGTCAATGTCGGATGGAATGGCTGTGATAGGGTGGGAGTGTACTATGGCAGTAACCTCGGACATCAAAGTTAAAAGAAGCTCGTGGGTTAGTCGCTGAGCTCCTACTTCTAGCAGCATGGCATCCAGGATGCGCCGGATTGTGCCTATTTGTCGCTCCCAAACACCGCCGAAATGGGACGCAATGGGCGGGTTGAACGGCCAGTTACATCCTTTGTGCGATAAATATTTCTCCACAGACTCCTTATCCATTTCTGCCAAGGCTTTGTCCAGCTCGGTCTTTGCGCCCACAAAGTTGCTGCCTCGGTCAAACCATAGGAGAAGAAACGGTCCTCGAAGGAAAGGAAGCGTCTCAGGGCACATATGAAAGAACAGGCGTCCATTGTGTCCAGGAGCTCGATGTGGATAGCTCTACTGGTCAAGCGTGTAAAAACAAGTCCCTAGCGCTTTGAATCGGAAGCTCGTCCTCTAGTTTAATTTTCTTTTTTGGACTGACCATGATCCGAACACGTAGAACCCTACGTTGGTGAAAGGGGGTCCAACCTCCTCTCTGTCTGGGGGTAGGTCTGCCATCTTCTGGTTCCGTAGAGCACCTCGCAGCTTCTTGCACGTAATGCACGAACGGATCAGGCCGGCAACAGCCGCGTAACCGACTACAAGCCAATATCCGGCATTCCGCAGGGCTCCATGGCTGATCCGACGTCCCTGATGATGTACGTCTTCGTGGTGATGTTGTAGTAGCAGCTTCTATACGTGGTGCTCTTTAGGTACGAACAATGGGTGCTTCTCAGGTTGGTTTGGTGAAGGCGGCCGCCAACTCTCAGTAATCCAGCATCGTCGATATGTAGGCGTACTTTGTGCAACCACACCAAACTCTTTCTCAAAGGCTTCTTCCTGGGCTGCGTTGACGATAATCTTGGTCGCTTGAGAAGTTACTTCGGGAGAGCTGGAACTGTATTGTGGTGATTTGATCTCTGACTTTCTTTCCTTCAACGACTTCGCCTTGGCTATTAGGACAGCAATGGCACGTCTTAGAGAGGACCAAGACGAGAATCTCTTTCTTAAATCTCTCTGTTCCAAGAGTGGAGGTCTCAGACGGCGTGACCCTTTTTGCGCAAGATTTCAACTCTTTTCGTACTTCGGGGTCGTCTTTAAGTGCCATTGCTTGTTCTTCGCCGGGTGTAGTAATATCTGAGACGTTTCGCAGAAACTCGGACCGTTTATCCAGTCGGATCCATGAGGTCCTTTGGTTGTAAACACCGTGTGGCCAGATCGGCGGGATTGTTGATGCTCTCAACATACCTCCACTGGTTAGGGTTGAAATCTTGCGGATAATCTGCACGCAATTTGCTACATAGATATGGAATCCCCTGCTCTCGTTACAGATGTAGCCGAGGGCAACCCTTAAGTCGGTGTAGAACACTGTTTTACATATCGGTACATCTATCTCCTTCATGACCTTGTCCGCGGCTTGAACTGCTAACACTGCTCCACAGAGTTCGAACCGTGGGATACTGGTAGGGTTGATTGGCGCGACTTTAATCTGGCCAAAAACTAGGGATACTGCTACGACTCCTGTGGTATTGAATAGACGGAGGTAACGGCTGTTCCGATCGCTTTCTGACTCGCATCTGAAAATACATGTAATTCGGCCGTTGTAGGTTGACTAAACTCTCTTGGGTGATAGCACCGCTGAATGGAGACTTCCTATAGGTCCAAGAGCGCGTTCTTCAAACGTTGCCATTCACTTGCGAGTCTCTCTGGAAACGGATCGTCCCATCCCAAAGGGCACTCTTTGTTCTCTTGCCCATGGCGACCAGCTGTTGAAGCAGGAGCCTCATCTCCAGCAGGACTGGGCGGCTAAACCAGGGGGTTCGTAAACTGAGTTGACCAATGATAAGACTCCACGTCGTGTGAATCGTCTATCAGGCACTGATACCTTGTATGTGAATAAATCTGTCTCCAAATTTCAAAAGACACAGAGGGAACGCTGAGCAGGTAACTCATCGCGATGCAAATACTAAGCTACGAACGTCCTTCGCAAGATATTCCGTTGGGAAGGCTTCCATTACGGTCACGGATGTTCGACACCACTTTTTGCAGTCTAAGATTTGCGGTGGCAAGAGCAGCTTGTGTGTCTGACACTAGCTTAACGACCTCGTCTGCGTTCTGTAGGGACACCAAGCCATCGTCAACGTAAAAGTTCCTTTTTACGAAGTCCTTCACTCCAGGATCGAGCTATACTGTTCTTCTTACACCGTAGGTAGCCACTGCGGGGCTTGGTCCGTTCCCGAATAGGTGGACCGTCATCCTGTGCTCTGTAATGGGCTTTGAAGGGTCGTTGTCTTTAAACCACAAAAAGCGCAGGGAATCTTGGTCTTCTGGTGCCACGTGAAATGAATGGAACATTTGCTCCACGTCGCACATTGCAGCTACATCTCCGTGGCGGAAACGCATGAGAACACCAACTAAACTGCTCGTGAAGTCTGGGCCCGTCAGCAACTCTCGGTTGAGGGATTTCCCTTGATACTCAGCCGAAGTTTCGAATACCACCCGGATTTGGCCTGGCTTCTTCGGGTGGTATACTCCAAAAGGGAGGTACCATAAGTGACCGGAATCTGCAATGGAAGAGATTTCTTCATCGGGGACTGGGACTGCATGACCTTTCTCCAGGATCCTCGCCATAAAGTCGATGTAGTCTTCCTCCATCTGTGGTTTGCGTTTTAGAGTCCGTAGTAGGCCGTTCAGACCTTTGACCGCAACCTTCTGTTGTTTGGCATAGATACACTATGTACGCGGAATGGTAGGGGCATTTCCCAATTTCCAAGCCCGTTTTTGCGGATGCCTTTGTCCATAATCTCAATAAATCTCAGATCTTCGATTGACAGACCTGCGTCGTCGTCATTCCGCGTTACATGGTAGAAGTCTTCAGCTGTTTTGTTGTCGCCACTGGATTCGTGGTAGCTTTTTCGGGAGTCGAGCTATTTGGACATCTGACAATCTTGTACCTGCTTCAGGATCCACTCCTGTATAAGTTGTATAGGCTTGCTGATTACGGAATGTTAAGTTGCTACCAAAGGGTGTGTCCCGCTTTCATCTGTCACAACACAGGTTGGCTTCGCTTGGACATGGATAGGCGGGGTTGTAAGGTCTAAGCAGGTCTGGCGGGATATGGTCCACTCCGGCACTAATTTCAGAGCCCACGGTGCTCCCTTTAGGCCGTTCTTGACTGCCCTTACTTTCAGAAGTTCCGGTGCGTCTCTGCCGATCAGTAGCTGGACTTTTGCCTCTTTATCGAGAGGGGGGAACTCTTCAGCAAGGCTTGTAAGGTGGGGGTACTGCATTGCGATCTCCGAGGTTGGTATCTCTTCTTTGTCTTGAGGAATGTTGTTGCATTCTATAAGATTGGGTAATTTAGATGTTGTGCCACTGCTAGATCTAATGATCAGTCCCGTTACTCTCCGGCCATACTTGATCTCCTTGTCGCTTCCGCAGGTTGAGAGGTAGTACTTCCAGTCGGGACCTTGAGCGTTAAGCTTGTCTGCTAGCTCCGTGGTAATTATTGAGGCATTACTTTGATCGTCTACGACAGCGTAAATGCGATGGACGTCGTCAGGACGGTCTTCGTTGTAGACATCTACTAGCACAATCTTGAGTTCCGCCTGGACTGCCGTTACATACCGAGGTACATTTGGGATTAATGTTTTCTGAGCGCGTTGTGGGCGTCTCTGTTGGTTTTGCTCTCTCCTTCCTCTCTTCGCTATTTAAGTGGAGGATGTCTGGATGTCGCTCGATGCCGCAGAGGCTGCATCTGATTTTCTCCCTGCATTCACTGGCAATGTGGTTTGGCGAGAAACAGCGAAAACATAGCTGTTCTTCAAGGATCCACTGTTCCCTTTCTCCTACTGTCATCTTGGCGAAGGCCTTACACTCTGTGATGTCATGGGTGGTACTGTGGTGAAATATGCAGTGTTTCGTTCTAGGCGGCCTTGTACCCTCTTTGCTGAGGCTCTACCACTAGCTGGTGTTGTAGCGGTTTTCAGGACTCGTCTGACCTCTGTTCCTGTTATGGGAGGAGGTCTTCCTTTACTCTCCTCGCGGCGGAGATTCTGAACGTGCCTATCTTGTTTGGCGACTCCGGCGGACACATTGGGGTGATTTTTCTTCCTTGCTTGGTTCTGGCCCATGGCTGAGAAGACATGAACGGTGGGATATGCATCGTTGTGCAGTTCCGCACAGCGCACTATTTCTTTCTCCTATTTGGCTCCAAGGGAGGCTGGAAGCTTTTCTACTATAGGGCGTATCGCAAGATGGTAGTTCAGGCATGCTAAACCCGGCAGGTGTGTCATTTGGCTGTCTACGTCGGCGCAAAGGTTTGATAGTTTTTGGAGTTTGGCGCTAACTCTTTCTCTGAAGCTTGCTGCCGATGAAAGCCGTTCGATAAGTGTTTGAGTCAGGCTACTGCGTTACCAACCGCCTTTCTAGTTCTACCCGTAGATCTGCAAGTGTTGCAGCGGGGTTGTCGCCTGTCTCTTCATGAAGTTGTCCACTAACTGCTGGGGGTCACCACTCGTAAAACTCCTGAAGTAGTTGAGCTCCTATTCGGGGAATATGTCTGTCTCTCACCATTGCTTTAAAGGATCTCTTCCATGCGTTGGCCCTGTTTAGCGAGACTTGCGATAAGTTTTTGGTTGGTTGCAACGAACGTTTGTAGAGGAACTCCTGTGATCACTTCGTTAGGAGTTGAGGTCACTGCCGGTTGGTGGGCTCCGATATATGGTATGTGTGATACGTCGAACGCATTTTCTGCGCGCGCGGACTGCGCGATACCCTCGCGATGTTCTTTTAGCGAGATCGTTGGCAGTGTGTTCGTTTGCATGACCATTGTTTTGGGGTTTACATGAAGGGAGTGTACCCGTTCCGGGGTGCGCTCACTCGTAGCTGCGACTCCATTCTTGTGGGTGTGTACGAATTCGTAGAAAGCGCGTGCGATTTCGGGAATTTGTGTGTCGTTAGGGGTAGAGCTACTACGGACACATGTTCTGGTTATTTCTCGACATTCTGTAATGCCCATGTCCGGAGAGTTCAAGGGATCAATTAATTCCTTCCCTGCCATAGATTCCTGGACTGCTTTGAGCTTCGCGTTTGCTACGGCGATCTTTTTGTTCGCGGACATAATAGCGAGATCCCTCTCGTGCTGCGCGCGTGCTTGTTGTCGGCGCTTCTCCTCCTCTGTCTCGCGATGTTTCATATCGTTCTCTTTTTCTGCTATTAACCTTTCGTACGCGGCTTGCTCCTTAGCTGCTGCCGCTTCTGCTACGGCCCTCATTCTTGCCGCGCTAGACGACGTGGACGCGCGCGAGACGCTACTGCGATGCGAATTACGAGACCAGACAGTCATTGTTTCTATCGATTTGTCAGATTTCTGTGCATTCTTTATTCTTGCTATTAGTTTACGTACATATTGTACACTCGCATTTTGTAACACCGGGAAGCTTCACTTGTGAAAACTCCGTGTTTAACTCGCTCGTAGATATTCGCTTGCTCTTGTAGAACCAGCTAGAGTTCCTGTGTTGCGGTGACAAGCTCGGTAACACGTTCGTTGTGCAAGATGTCGGCTCTAATGCGTCTACGAATCTAATTACATACCATAGCTTTTGTTCCAGAAATTCTTCGTTTCTCTGTATGATTTCGACTGTACACTCCATGTCTCTTTGGGTCATTATTCTAGTTCTTTTGTCCGGTATTTTAGTGCCTTCAGTTTGATTATTTCTCGTATCGATTGCTGGTTTTCTCCGTACTGAGACATACTTGGCGTTCTCCGCTCGCCGACGAGAAACAGATTAAGTACGGTTTACAGTTAATTAGTTCCACTCCGAGAATTTCTCCAGGAAAGCCGTGTTCAGCGTCAGCTTTTCCCACTGTCGCGCTCCCGAATCTTTAGATGGTTAGGGTCAGGATGCGCCGCTTTAACCAGGTACCACGATTCTAACATTTACCGTTTATGTCATGCACATTTTCTCTCATGACACGTGGTAGGAAAACTACAATCACAACAATCGAATATACAATCAGCTACAGAGAAAAGGGAAAACGAAACGAAAACAATTACTTACGCTGTCCAACTCTTAGCTAGATTGGATAGAATGAAGGAATCAACAATGAATTGCGATTACAGCTTTCTCGCGGAACTCGAGAAGGAAAAGTCTCCGGCGTGGCCAATCGCAAGGGCTTCGATTACATGGTTATACATATTTCTTGGTTTTCACATGACGTCATAAAGAAACTAAAATTCAAAATTAAACAAACTTTTGCATTTTTAGCTTCATCACGTAAAAGACGTTTTAGAAATGTATCCGCTTGCATGTTTTCAGCTCGGTAGCTTGCTTTGTTTTGAAAATAGAGCAATTTGAATTTTAGATTTTATTGCAGTGTGTGACATAAACATGTCTGCTCACAAGCATGTCACGTACATGAAAACATCGATTCCCCGCGTTTTTTTTTTTTTTTTGGTCTGAAAAGCCAACATGATAAGAGAAGCGTCTATGTGAATGTTTGAAAGGTCAAAACAGAGAAGAAAGACTTTGAGAAAGCAAAAGTAAATTCCAGATGTTTTCACTCGTTTCCGACCGCCATATTTGTGCCCCTCAGAAGGAAACTAATATGGCATTTCCATACTAAACTCTATAATTTTGAGTGATACATTTTGCCGAATAACTCGAGGAGGGGATACCGCACAGCCCTGAGACTTTAGCATGTTGTTTATTTATTACTATTCTACAATATGTCAATTTCTTGACTTTTATTATCGAATGGTTGATGATTTTATTTTTTACTTGCGTGACTGAAAACCAAGAATTGTTAGTAGGTTAGTAACTTATTAAAGTAAGAAACGGAAATAGCGTGACTTGCGTTACAACATATATACTAATTATTTACCGACAAGACAAACTAGGGGTCACTAAGATCGTGTTTGACTTATTGTCGCTTAAAGCTAAGGCTAGGGATGATTTTAACAAGTTAGTGTTGCTATGGTAAGCAGTTATGTCGAAATAAAGTTTGATGGATTGGCCATTTGTTTGATACAACTATAAAGATAACAACGTATAAATATTGGTAGTAATCCATATAAAAAATGTGCTGTAAACCAGTGTGAACCACCATAAGTGGACAAGAAGTCAAGAAGTCGCGCTTCATAATACTAGGTTAGCGCGATCATCTTATTTCGTTTAATACACGATGGACATACCTTAGATATGATATGCGAAGCCTTTTTAGGGTCAAACGGAGGACAAAAGAAGACATCAACCGAGTTCAAGTAATATATATTTCTTTAAATTTATTTTTTTTATTTCATTTTATTGCTTTGTGTTGGGTTTTCTGTTGCTTATTTGTTTTATGTTTATTCGTGTGGTGATATATGTATGTAACCAAACCTCCTTTCCTGGCACTGATGCAGCATGACACCGGCTGCAACTAATTAACCTCGCCACTGTACTGTCTTACCCAAGCCGGTTGTACAGTATGGTCGTGTCTGTTTACCATGTGTGACCATCATTTATCATTAACGACAATAACTTCTCTGCTTACCATTGTCCATTACAGTCTTCGTGCGTCGTTTGCAGTTGTCAGCGGGGATGCCTATCACCTCTATCTCAACATAAGGATCAATAATCTGTTATGTTAAAAATAATTATAAATCTGGATGAGAAAACACCCGCTAGCAATGGATATAACGTACCCGTTGCTACTGATGGGATGGACAGGAAAGATTACTTTATCGACCAAAATCGTACGATGACTTCATCTTTGCATTAAGGTCTTATCCCCCCCCCCACCTCTCCCCTCCACTTTTATTTGTCAATTAGTTTCCACTCTCTCTCAAAGAAAGAAACGTGCATTTGAAGTCTTCGTGCGGTCAGTTAGCTCGCAATGACGTCGTTAGAGTTTGATTTTCCGTTGGCCTCCTAGAGCAGAGTATTCCTTAGGACATCATTAAGTCCAGTGACGGAAAAAGTCTTGCGAGGTGCAGTGTCTGCCTCGTCTAATATCCTGCTGTGCAGTTGTTTGCTAAACGAGAACATTGTTTACCCGGGAGGTACTTCTGGAACGATGCAGGGATATTGATAGCTCTGCTTTGAGCGGTACCAAGTCTTTAGCCTCAGAAAGTAGGTGTCAGTGATCATTTCTAGGCTCTGGGAGAGAAACTGGTGTTGAATTTGGAACATGCTAAAGATTTAGTACAAATGCTGTGGATCGATGGTGGTCAAAAGCTCCTCGCTCACACGGACAGTAAACATCCGGGACCTCATGAAATTATCGAAAAGACAACGCAACTTTATCGATCTTAACTTAGTGACTTGATACTCTGAAAGTGTCATAATGACTGGTTTCCGGTGTCAGAAGTGATCACAAAATCGAGCGATAATTTACACAAATAAAATTCGACAATAATTAGCTATGATTCTTCGTAGCAATCACGAACGCTCGGTTGAAAACGCTGCTAGACTTCTCCTAAATCGATGCCGCTAATCCAAAGCTAACTTTGCCGTCAGAAGAGCGTATTCTAAATAAATTTGGACGACTAACGCACCAAAATTCTCATGTCAGAGGTCACGTTAATTTCAAGTCTAATTGCAAGACAAGTAACATGTATTCTTTGTCTTCCCTTTGACAGGGACTGTAGGTTCATAATGAGCCTAAATCCAAGTCTCCTTATTGATAAACCGAGATATTGATAAAAAAAAGTTCTAAAACCCCTCTCATTTTCAAAAATGAACATGGTTTTGTTTCTTTATTATATAAAACAAATAGATTCCATGTTGCCGTGTGTCTGTTCAGTAATAGATCACAGAAGACGTCAAAATGTGGTAAAAGCATCAGTGACAAACTCGCCTGCGGCTCGTGTGCCACTTCTTTTTTTTTTTTTTTTTTTTTGCCACATTTTGACGTCATCTGTGATCTATTACTGAACAGACGCACGGCAATATATATATATATATATATATATATATATATATATATAATATATAATATATATATATATATTGCCGTTTTATATATCAAGCAAATGAATCTAATACGGAGACTGCTAACGAGCTTTGTTGGATTAACTGATTCACAGTAACTGATGAGCATAGTGCTAATTATACAAAAAAAAAGTGGATTGAAAGCCATTAGAGAAGATTCTCTAAACAAGATAAGTGGAGGTTTCGTTTCCTTGCCTCCCCTTATATAGTTTTTATTTCAGTTATTAGTTGTTTAAATTTAGAAATTTCCTCAGGCAGAAAAACGTTGGAACGCATGTTGACGAGCGATGTCTAAGGGCGTCATCTTAGAACTAAAGTCGCCGTAACTTACGGCGATCTAACGGCGACTTTGGGTAACGTAATGTGGTGTAGGTCCCTGAATAGGCCTGTTTAACTTTGCATATCTTTAACCGGCATTATAAGTATTTACCTCACCGCGGTCCCCCAGTATACTATCTTTAGGTTTCGGTAGTTGCTGACCACTGATGACCTAAGAAGAAGAGTCAAGCAGCACAGGCATGCTTAAATTTTGTTTTTTATTCGAACCTGTTCACGTTTGGGAGGTAAAGGGAGGTAAAGGAATATAAAAGCTATACATTGACAATTCACTTAAAGTGCAACTAACCCCTATTATTTTTATTTGCTAAAAATAATCTCCGTGTTGGTCAAAGCATTTCTGCGAAAACAAAATTGTCCTAGCGTTTTTCGTTCATTTTTACTAGCTTGCCAAAGTTTTCAAATTTGGCCCTTTTTTCGGCTACGACCGAGCACTTGGAAGAATGGGCCCCAGTTGTCCTGTGACGTCATCGAAGGACATCAACATTCGCGTGAAAGAAGATTAATCAAAGAATCGTAGGCCACAACAATCATCGATTTGAGAAGAATGCCGAAGAAGACGGAAGAGATTGATCAACTTTGTTCTTCGCAGACGAGCCCATTGGAAACCAACGAAGCATTTCAAGATGTGCTCTCTACATTTTAGAAGAGGTGATTTCTCCCGAATGTTTACTGCTCTTCCCGGGCAAGAAAAGCCATCTTCACCAAGGTTGATGGCAGACGATCTTGGGCCGTGTGTCTTCCCAACAATTCAGATTAATGTTCACTCTTAATGGTGCTCGTTCGTAACTCATCTACATCTACATCTACATGACAATGTAAACGTAACTTAACTTTATTTCGTTGAAACAGGGTTTTCTTAAACCATTCTTAGGAATGAATTGTGTGTAATTCGGTATGGGATGCAAAATTTCTGTTCACACGCGTGTTGTGTGTGAAGTCTATTTTTAATTCAATGTTTACTCTGTGCTATTTTTGGCCGAAGAGTGAAGGTCTCGGCGACGTTTCTATCCAAATTATACACGAATTTCACTTCGGATGTTTCCTTGGAGTTTTACTTGTGTTCCATCGAACGTTTATCAGTTTTTGTATTCCAAAGCCGAGGAGCAACTTTCGAAGTCGGCCTCGTTAACTCGTACATACCATAAGCTACCATGTGTTGTTTCCGTCCTCGTGGTCGCTAAAAGTAAGCGGTTTTGTCGAACAAACTTGTTCAATCAACCGCGCAGCTTTGGATTCCTTACGCTTACAACAATACAACAATAAACTTTATTAATATTTAACAATTAAAAGAAGAACATGTACAACTCGCATATAGCGTGAGCTAGTCGAGGCGAGTTGTGCAGGAAGAATAAAAAAAAAGAAGAAGAAAATAAAGCAATTTGTAAGCTTCAAATAACAGACTATGAACAATGACAGGAATAGTCAGGAGTAGCCGCTTGCCAAGCGGCTACTGGCTAGCGACTACATTATTCGCCTACTTGTACACTGTGTATTTTCGTCGAGAAATAGGCCGATAATTCTCGAAATTTTGATCGCTTTTGATGACAGTGTCCGCGATGAACTGCAGCGATCTTGATTCGTTGCACTTATGAACGAGCGGCCATATGAACGTAAATTCAGCCATGCGTAGGCTCCACTATCCAAGGCAGACCACATTGAAACAAGGATGCTGGTTAACGCACTTCAAAAACTGTTCCATCTGGAATGTCTTGCAGAACAATGTCACTACACATGGCTTCTTTGCAACCATCTAATTCCAGGCAGCAGTAACATTCACTGCAGTTTTCGCATGAACACCTATAATACAACTACACAGAATCAGGCAAACATACTGCTGATAATGTACAACGAATAAGTTTGTAATACTCTCATACAGACGATCACGTTTGCTGACGAAAGGAACGCGCCAGTTTCTTTACACAATTGACAGTATTCCTGCGAAAGAATTTTCCGAAACTCACCAAGACTCCACTTGAACTGCACCGTCTAGTTTGCCCTGAAGTTCTTGCTCTAACCGTCTGTTTTCCTCGTTTTCTTCTTCACATTTCTTTAGCCATTCCTCATCAGCCAAAGGCTCATCGGTATAGGCTATTACGTCGTCTGAGCTTTCACAACGTGAAGCATACGCGAGTTCGTCTTCGCCATCTTCGTCTTCCACTTCAATGTCGAAATCATCGTCATAAAAACTTGCCACTGAGTATTCTGATTCGTTAATACTCTCTGAATCTCGGTCGTTAGATTCCATATTTCAGCTTCTCGGTCATATGCTTTGAAGGACGCGGCAAAGCGACTCCTTCGATAACGACATGGAAAGGCTCGTCCCAGCTCCCACAAATGCTCGGTCATGGGCAGAGGAGGTTCAACTTCAAACGACTATAGAAGAGCGAGGATTTTATCAATCACGGAAATTTTTTCACCGAAAGTATCATGGCAATTAGGATATTTTATTTTCTGAAAAAAAAATTGGGGATTAGTTGCATTTTAATAACGCTTACTTTTATTTTGCAAATCTTTCTTTGAACTCCAGTAATTTCTTTCCTTGTCAATGGGTCAAACTCTGGATCCACTGTTGGCGAAAAAGAAAGCACATGAACATAAAGACAACACCTCACTTTTACCAAGGAAGTTTGGCTAAATGTGACAGTACAAGGATTAAAAGATACCTTCACACATAACGTCTGGCTTTAAGACGTAACCACAGTTTCCATTTGACTTAAACTTCCCTTTGTATATTTGCATCATTCGTCCATCAGTTTGGTAATTAAGTGCGACTGGGAAAAAGAACATTACAACGTAAACCTCGCACCTGCACTAAAGAGGATGCAGTACTAACGATATAACATTCAAAATACTGATTACATTGAAGTAATTACCTAATTGTGTCTAATTGGGCATCTCGTCTATGCCAACAATCTTTGAAATGAGAGAGATGTAGTAGTTCAATTTTCGCGATGACTTAGTAACATTGTAAAATTGATTAATAATTCATAAGAGTTGTGACCAATCTACGGGTAGTATTTGAGTCACATGTATACCTCTCTACCCCAATACAAATTATTAACTTTCCTAACAGAGTCCTTCTCAGCTAATTAGTATGCATTAACTTTGATCACATCTCTACTGATTAACATGACAAACACGACAAACACAATCTATTGTTTCATTTCACAAGTAAGTGGCAACATCTTTACATATAGCTCTTTATTTACCAATTACAAATATTATTAAAACGAATAAATACTTAATGCTATACTATAATATATACCTTACATTACTCAATAGTAACCTAGATTAATCAAAGGATATTGTTATGAGGAAGGAAATTTGCTTGCAAATCGAAAAAAGTTAACATGATCTATTGATCTTAGCTTTAGTAAGAAGCAAGCGCTTAACTTCCCTGCTAAAAATGTTATGGTTTATCGGGAGCTTATTAAAAAGAGCAGCAGCGTGATCTTGGAAGGTGTTTGCTATTAACGGGATTTCTACTTGAGTAGAAATCAACTATAAGGATGACAACTTCGTTACTCATAGCAGCAAAATTATTTCAGACGCTGCATGCAATACCTAACTGACAGCCACAATTCCAAAATGTCTGTGGATTCGGATTGCTTGAGTCAATTCTGTATCCTGCTGGATATACTCGGCAAAGTTTATGTTTTGTGTAGCTCACAAACTGCTCTCCCTTGGTGTCCACATATCTGTATCCTTTAGACTCAGGGACTGATATAACTTCCCAGGGAGTATCTTTAGGAGAAAGAAACCAGCAAGTAATAACAATGGAGAAACTGGACGATAGTGCGTCACTTAGAGCGCTGCAAAAATGGTTTCTGAATAAACCCCTGCAAACAGGCTGGTCATTACTAAACCATCTTACAACTGAAAAGCTTTTAATTCTTATTTCAACAAATTATATTCCTTGACATTTTTGTTAAGTTAGTCAATAAGTGAAATTATAACGTTATTGTTGTTAGCCAGCAAAATGTAGTTTCCAAGAGACCCTGCTCCTTAAAAAGGCTGGCTTAATAAAACATTTATTTATTTATTTATTTATTTATTTATTTTATCTCGTTATCACACTTGGAATTCTTGTTGCAACTATTTTTGTTCTTGTTCTTGTTGTCTTCTTTAGTTAAAATTTGTAAGGCTATTTCTTTGTCTATTTTTTGTTGTTTTCTTAGTCTTTCTTCTGAAATGGCCGAAACATACCACTCTCGGTTATCTCAAGTCCCTTGAAGGCTGCTGATCTGGTATATGCCACAAGATCAGATAGATGTCTGCTTAGCTTGATTGTTCTTCTAACATCACCCTGTCGACAGCAAGAAAGACGCTATAATACCAAGTCAAGTGATAGTGAGGAAGCCGCTTTAGTTGGCAAGTGCGTTATTTTTCTCTCCCCCCCCCCCCCCCCCCCCGCTTTCTTAGAGCCAGATGCTCTTCCGTCTGGCCGGAAATAATATTCACCTATTTTAGTTTCAGACACGCTACTACTCTCCCCCCCCTCCCCCCCTTAATTGCACCGAATAACTTGCAATTGGCCTTTAGCAGTCTATCTAAGAAAAAACTGTATCCACCACGTTAGAACGATACATAATAAGGTAGAACAGATGTAAATATCTCGCCTCGTCCACGCCGAGAGTTCCTCTCCTAGTCTTCTTTTTCCACTTCTATAAAGTACAAAAAAATAATATTTAAGACAATTGTTGACATACCTGTACGAATTAAGCGTAAGATACTATTTTTATCTCTAGATCTATTTCATATGTAACCTAAACGTTGACCACATAGTAAAAAAGGCAAATAAATGAAATAATAATAATAATAATAATAATAATTATTATTATTATTATTATTATTATTCTGCGAAATCTGGGCTGGTCCATTGTTACTGTAGTGTTTTCTTTCGTCGTGTTTGGTTTATTGTATCGTTCTGGTGTATTGTTTCTTCTCAATTGACTGCAGATATGAAACTGATATATTGATTTTTTCTGTAGCGTGCAGGCGCGGATCCAGGGGAGGTGAAATGGGTGAATTTTCACTCTACTTTTTCTGAGACCCCCTTGTTTCTTTTCTTTTTATTTTTATTTTTATTTTTATTATTTTTTTCTTATCCCTCAAACACCTCAACCAGGCTTTGGTTCTATTACATTATTACAAAAATTAACCCCCCATTTCAAAATCCTGTATCCGCGCCTGGCGTGCTTTGTGATTTCACCCGTAAACTTGGTGGTATATGGTGCATCAGCCGAAATCTACAATTAAAAAATTGGCTTACGTACCAAAGTAGTTATATAAATTACCTCAAAATCACAATAAGTTAGAATCGTATAAAGGCAGCATAATGGTGAGCAAGATACCTCCCTTCCCTTCTCCCCGTCGCCCCTTTCCAGGTGGAAAATGTATTTATATACCTTCTCTTTCTCACTGAAGCTGTGCACTTTTCTGATGTTCGCTGATTGAGGCTTGTTACGACTAATATACTTTGCCGATAGTGACCGTTCAAGCTAAAGTGAAAAGCAAATGAACATGTAATAATTAATCTGTAAGCGAAGTAAATGTATTTTGATAGATAGCTAAGAGTGATGCACTGATGTCTTGTATCAAATAACTGATTTCGTTAAGATATGATATGTGGAAGGGCACTGAGGAACTTCATTACTCGATAATTTACCGAATGCGTCCTACATGACATCGACATCACCACTACCAGCAACCATTTATCGCCAATATCATAACGACGCCCAAAAGGGCTAAAAGAAAGATGTGTCATAGTTACGCTGATGAAGTCTGTTTTACCAATTCAATACTAATGCCAAATAAAAATGCCTACCCTGGGAGCGGAAGCTTCTTCCGGCTGCTCCTTAGCTACAGATGCCACTATAGCCGAACTGAGGTCACCACGAGCATCACTTTCTTCCTCTTCTTTGTTTAAGCGGAGACGTTGTAAGGACGACAACGTTCGACGCCATTTGCGTTCCTTTGCCTTTTGCTCTATCACGTTCTGCAATCATATTTGCAAACCAGTCAAAAGTGGTTAGAAATACATCATGACGTACTAATGAAATAATCGCAGCTATGAACACTACTTAAGCAGTAGTGAAAATAAAGCCTGAAAAGCAAAAAACAAAAAAAACAAAAACAGAAACAAAAACAAAAACAAAAAAACAAACAAACAAAAAAAGGCTTGTACTGGGTTTGAGCTCATGACCTCTGCGATATCGCTGCAGTGCCGTACCGACTGAGCTAACAAGCCAACTGGGAGTTGGTCATTTGGTTTGTTATATACCCGTTAGTGATGAATATATGACAATGAATATATGAATTTATGAATATATGGTTTGAGCCCATGATCTCTGTGATTCCGGTGCAGTGCTCTACTAACTGAGCTAACAAGCCAATCGGGAGCTCCCAGTTGGCCTGTTAGCTCAGTTGGTAGAGCGCTGCACTATAGGGCGCCGTTTGTAAATTTATTATTTAGACTAAATTCATGCCGTTTTTTTCCTTATTTATAAATAAAGCTATGTCTTACAAAATTATTTATATATCATGAAGTTAGGCAAAGCAGTCGTAAATCTGTTATTTATAAATAATGAAGTTTGCCAGTTGTGCAAATTTATTATTTATAAATAATGAAATTTCAGGCCATGAGCATAATTCTATGATTTATATATAATGCCTTTTGCTGTGCTGCATGAATGCCATTATATATAAATAATGACTTAAGCGCTTGGCAAATGTCATTATTTATAAATAATGACTTTAGCAGCGCTTGCAAAATTTCATGGTTTATAAATCATGAATTTCGCGGCGCTTGGCAAATTCCATGGTTTATAAATCATGACTTTAGCGGCGCTTGCAAAATTTCATGGTTTATAAATAATGACTTTAGCGGCGCTTAGCAAATTCCATGGTTTATAAATCATGACTTTAGCAGCGCTTGCAAAACTTCATGGTTTATAAATAATGAATTTAGCGGCGCTTAGCAAATTCCATGGTTTATAAATCATGACTTTAGCGGCGCTCACAAAATTTCATGGTTTATAAATAATGACTTTAGCGGCGCTTAGCAAATTCCATGGTTTATAAATCAGGACTTTAGCGGCGCTCACAAAATTTCATGGTTAATAAATAATGACTTTAGCGGCGCCTAGCAAATTCCATGGTTTATAAATCATGACTTAAGCGGCGCTTGCAAAATTTCATGGTTTATAAATAATGAATTTAGCGGCGCTTGGCAAATTCCATGGTTTATAAATCATGATTTTAGCGGCGTTTGGCAAATTCCATGGTTTATAAATAATGAATTTAGCGGCGCTTGGCAAATTCCATGATTTATAAATCATGACTTAAGCCGCGGTTGGAAAATTTCATGGTTTATAGATAATGAATTTAGCGGCGCTTGCAAAATTTCATGGTTTATAAATAATGACGTGGCGGTTGGGCGCCAAGTGTAAAAGTACGCCAAGTGTAAAAATACGCCAAGTGTAAAAATATGGCCGCCAAGTGTAAAAATATTATTTACTCAACAGTTTGGTGCAATTTTTGGTATTTCGTACATTGCAAATGTAGTCGTTTGGTCATAAAAGGGAGCTTTCGCAACGACGACGGCCGGAGTAACCTCTTCTACGTATGGCTGGCCGTTTCCGTTCTCTAGCAGTTGGGACTACTTCAATAAAACTTCTTCTTTCAGAGGGGGGAGTGGGGGGGGGGGAGGGTGGGAGGGGGGAAGAAAGACTCCAAGACAGCTAAAATAAAAGGAATACCGTTCTTAAGAATAAAATACAATTATGAAAGCAGTGTTCATAAAACTCGGTATAAAAGTACACGAAATACATGTACAAAAAATACGTCAAGTCATTAATTATTTTGCTAACTCAACACAGAACCAGTGGCTTTAGCTGAATATATTCCAGCCATTCAGATAGAAATGAAAATGTTTCCAGCAATAACTGCCAACAGGACAGCTTTGTGAGTTTACTCCATGTGAATGCTGGAGGTGGGGTGGTGGTGATGTTCATCCTGACAATTGTCTCTGAATTCCTTTGTCAATATACGTTCTTAGCGACCACGCGATAGCATTTTAAACCTCACCCCAGCGCCCCGGGGTTGCATGTGAAGCCC
The DNA here is from genome assembly GCA_016490735.1 of Pachyseris speciosa. Lineage (NCBI taxonomy): Eukaryota > Metazoa > Cnidaria > Anthozoa > Scleractinia > Pachyseridae > Pachyseris > Pachyseris speciosa. The sequence continues at coordinate 760,007 of JAEMWC010000266.1, forward strand.
GGCTAGCTTTTTTTGACCACGGGTAGGTGGGGGACATCACCTTCTCAGGGTCCCACACCTCCATGTGAACAGGCCCTTAGTTTGGTCGTAATGGCAGGGGCTGCTTGTTGAACGCTAGTGTTATGCGAACTCTAGAAAAACAACGCATATCTAACTTGAGAAACAGTAATTCAGTATCGTTGACTGTTTCAGAGGATTAAATTGTAATATGGTTGAAGAACTTACCCGAGACAAAGCGCTGTTCAGGGCGTCATTGACTGCTCGAGAAACAGCTTCAGTAATAACGTTAGACAACGATTCCCGAGACGCCATAATGATTAGTTTCTCGACTCGCTATTCCCCGCCTTAAACTGAATAAATTACCATTTGGCGCGCCATCGATGGCATAAATTTACGCTGGGCCAAGTCATCTTCCTTGCGATTTGTAAATGGCAAAGTTATGTTGCTGCGATTTAGAAATCGCAAAGTCACGCAAAGGTTGTACAGTGGAATTTTATATATAGGGAGCTTTAGCAACGAGAACGGTAACGCCAACGAGAATGCCACAAAACAATAACAAACAATGGCTCCGCAGGTGCGTTTTGGTACATGTGTTTACCGTCCTCTGCAAAATAAAAACAACAACGTGAAATGACCAAATTTTAAGTTTTCTCGAGAACGTGAGTGCGTTACGGTAAATATCACTTTCTTTCTCTTACCGTAACGCCGTTTATAGTAATTGCGTTCGACGAAGGAAGAACGCTTCCTAATCTTCTGGGTTGCCTGTTATCGCGTAGGTACCCTGTGCACGCAAGCGAGAGCTGACCCGTGTTTTTTCGTTCCATGGTTCACCTTTTCGGCGCCATTTTGAATGACATCACAATTTCGTTGCGCAAAGCATTCTGCCTCGTGCTTCGCTGTTTATCGGACGTGTTGGAAGGTTCAAGCTTTATTGCTGTTTGCAAAACTTCAGAACTTACTATCCCAACCTACCAATACTCGAACGCACTTTTTTAATCTATGATAACTACTAGTTTAGTCCCTGGTTTATATTGTTAACATCTTACAAGCTAAACAAATTGAAATAATCGCGAAAGAGTTACAAAAACGAGAATTTATATTTTGAAAACGACTTTTTCGGCCGTCGTCGTTGCGAAAGCTCCCTTTTATGACCAAACGACTACGTTTGCAATGTACGAAATACCAAAAATTGCACCAAACTGTTGAGTAAATAATATTTTTACACTTGGCGGCCATATTTTTACACTTGGCGTATTTTTAAACTTGGCGTGCTTTTACACTTGGCGCCCAACCGCCACGTCATTATTTATAAACCATGAAATTTTGCAAGCGCCGCTAAATTCATTATTTATAAACCATGAAATTTTCCAACCGCGGCTTAAGTCATGATTTATAAATCATGGAATTTGCCAAGCGCCGCTAAATTCATTATTTATAAACCTTGAAGTTTTGTAAGCGCCGCTTAAGTCATGATTTATAAACCATGGAATTTGCTAAGCGCCGCTAAAGTCATTATTTATAAACCATGAAATTTTGCAAGCGCCGCTAAAGTCATGATTTATAAACCATGGAATTTGCCAAGCGCCGCGAAATTCATGATTTATAAACCATGAAATTTTGCAAGCGCTGCTAAAGTCATTATTTATAAATAATGACATTTGCCAAGCGCTTAAGTCATTATTTATATATAATGGCATTCATGCAGCACAGCAAAAGGCATTATATATAAATCATAGAATTATGCTCATGGCCTGAAATTTCATTATTTATAAATAATAAATTTGCACAACTGGCAAACTTCATTATTTATAAATAACAGATTTACGACTGCTTTGCCTAACTTCATGATATATAAATAATTTTGTAAGACATAGCTTTATTTATAAATAAGGAAAAAAACGGCATGAATTTAGTCTAAATAATAAATTTACAAACGACGCCCTATACTGCACGGGTATTGGATTGAGTTCATCGGTTCAAACCCCGTACAAGCCTGATTTTTTTCCAAGCTTTATTTTCACTACTGCTTTAGTAGTGTTTATAACTGCGATGATCATTCACATATTCATTCTTTAATCCGCAGTTCAAATATATGAATTTCACATATTCATTATCATAATGAAATAATTATTTTGAACGGTATAGAGCACTTACACATGACGTCACGTCTGCCAAAACAAAGAAACAGAACGGTGGCCATTTTGGTCTTCCAACTTAAACCCCTGGGAATTGAACTATATTCTTATGCAAATACTTTATTTTGCTTCAAAAAACCAATATGGCTGGTAGTCACGTGAATGAAAACGCTTTATAACGGGTTGAAAGTTGAGGTAATTGAATAGTTAATAAGATAGAGAGCAGTTTATCAAAGAATACAGTCACGGGAGATGACGAGTGTTATGTATAAAAATTGCTTTTAGGCGTTGCGTGACTGTCTGGAACATGCTTGCGTGTCTAGAATATTCTCGAATATTAATTAGGCATTTCTTTACATCACGTCAGCACGAATCAGCAGTTTTCGTCAACGTTGCAATGCTACTAATTTTACCCTATTTTAGAAGTTTCTAGAATCTCATGCAGAAGGTATATTAGCCACTGAGCTAGAGATTTAGAGTATCGATTGATCGAGTAGTTTTTACAAGCGGTGAGGCCGTGTTTATTTAAGTGTGACGGAGGTCACGTTTTAACTCTCAAGCCTGGAAGAGCTGTGAGTTGTGTTACAGAGGTCGTGTTTTAACTCTCAAGCGTGGAAGAGCTGCGAGTTGTGTAAAATTGTGAGTTGTGTAAGCAGGTAAGGTACATTAGCCACCGAGCTAGAGATTTAGAGTATCGATTGATCGATTAGTTTTTACAAGCGGTGAGGCCGTGTTTATTCAAGTGTGACGGAGGTCACGTTTTAACTCTCAAGCCTGGAAGAGCTGTGAGTTGTGTTACAGAGGTCGTGTTTCAACTCCCAAGCCTGGAAGAGCTGCGAGTTGTGTAAAATTGTGAGTTGTGTAAGCAGTAATCACTACGTTCTTGTGGAATAAATCTCCTTGTTGCTATTCCGACATCCCTGCGTTCTGCTGGACTTCAAACTACATTCCTCTAACCACATTTGAACTCGTAACAACGAGTAAGGGTTTTATTTAGCTTAGGGGGAATAAAAACAAATAATATGCATGACTGAACAAAACAACAGTGGCAAGAGTATCCTGTGTGGTGAAGAATGATTTAATTCAATAGTCAGAAAAAAAAAATTAAAAATAAAATAAAAAAGAATTTCGATCCAAACCTCGCTATCTTTGAATTTGAAACACTCTTCCATCTCGTCAGCGGAATCTTCTTCGGTAACGTCCCCTTCATCTAAATCTTCATCAAGACTCCTGGGCAATTTTTTGGCCTTTACATGAGATAAATATATCATTACAATTATTAGCGGAGCACCATACCTATAGAAACCCGTCAACTGCTTTTCTCATGGTAAAAATGAATAGCGGTATTGCTCGTGGGCGCGTGCGCACGACGACGTTGCCCAATAATTAATAATATCCTAATAATAATAATAATAATCAATACTTGAGCCCAACATGGCGGCCATACACCTGACCAGAGCCTGACCAGCTAGTTTACAGCGCAAGAACAGCGCACTTCTCTGAGAGTTGGACATCCATGTTATGGTCAATTGACACCTGTCAAAACAAGGCATCCACTGACCAGTATCACGTGAGCATATCGCGGGCTCAAGTTTAGAGGCTTAATTTTTCGCGCGCTTTCTCCAGTGCGGCAGCCGCGCGGCTCGAAATTTCACATTCAGTTCATTCGGTTGGTTTCCTCATTATGAGCAAAACAATTTCATCTTCGTCGATCGAAGTTTGTCTTTTAATTCGCGTAAAAAGCATAACAATTAAGAACTTGTTAAAAGATCCTCCGGAAGATGAATTTGCAAGTGCTAAAAAGCCGGGAGGCGTGAAATATTTTTCTCAGGAAAGACTTCAAACTTGGATCGATTGTGTGGTTGAAAACAAAATGATTTAACGCTTCGATGGCTTTGCTGTCACTTTACCGTGGCATCTTGCAGCTCACCAAGAAAGCAGATCACCGGCATTAATGGGAGGAACGAGTAGCTCAAACTCTGTGGAAGAAGTTCTTTCTTCGGACAAACCGTTTGCTTTTTGCGAATGCGTGTTTTTACTTAAGTGGAAGCTTGCGTATTTTCAAGTGGTAGAAACCTCTACAATACAGGACACTGAGGTAAATTAAATAAATTGAAGCTTAACATTTGGTTTAATCGTTGTTACTTTTGTTCAAGAATGAACTTGTATTTTTCTCTGGGCTGGATATAAATAACAATCATCTCTACTCGTTATGTACGCAAAGAAGTAGTTGAATTGTTTGCTTGTTTTGTTACGTTGTTTTGCGAACGGGTGTTTTTAATCTGCGTGGCTGACTGTTTTTCGACCTCGGTGCCTCGATAGCGTTAAGAAATTTTTGCCCTTATCTTATTAACGGGTAATCGCAATGAGTCCTCGTAAGATTAAGGATTAAAGCCCCGGCTAAACGATCACACATTTTCATCCAACATCGTCAGTTGTCAAACATAACGTTGGGTGGCTAAACGCACAAACAAAAGGCTTAACGAAACACTAGACAGATTGAGTCCACAGAACAATTTTTTGCGTATTATCGCTGAAATTTTCGACCTTATGTGATTCATTTGATTGCTTTTTACCGTTCGTGCACGATTTGTTTGTTGGAGTCGTTAAACGATCAAACATTTCTTCGTAATGCGAAAAGGTTTGATCTAGATCAAACATGGAAAGCCATTTAATGCACTATTGAGAGAGGTGGCTAAACCTTCAAACATGCTTGTCCAACGATGTTGAATGAAAATATTTGATCGTTCTTTGATTGCTAAACTTGTTTTCGAACAAAGACACGCTTCGACTGTATTGTTTTCTTGTAATGTTTTGAGGTTTTTGTACCGCAGTCAATTCCTGTTGACTGCTTTAAATGTAAAATATCGGCGAAAGGAAAGCCATGCGGTGTTGCTCAATACCAGTAAAAATAATAATAATCGTGGAGCTCCGCTTTTAGGCTTGGCTAAATCTATATATTATCTCTTTTTATTAATAAAATAAGTGCATGATGGATATACTTTTCTTAAGTTTCAATTAATGTAGTATTTACTTATAAAGAGAAAACAAAAAATATATATAATTATATTTAAAAGGGAGCGCACTTACTGCTATACTCATCTCCAGTTCTTTAGTTCAAGTATCAAGGCCATATTGGATTTCCTATCATTATTGACGATTCTGTTGAAGATAAGGGGTGTGTCAGTACCTTGATTAGAACTTTCCCCATCAAGCTTTGTGGAGAGGGCAGTTCTGTTCCATCAGAAGTTGTTTCGTACACTAACTTATCTGGTAATCGTTAAGGTACTGTCTCGTGTTGATTGAAATATTTAGAACTATAACCAAATATGTGAAATCCAAACAAAGACAAAGATGCGGAAACACAAAAAATATGATAAGAGAAAAAGAGAGAAAGAAAGGAGGAAAGAGAAAAAGGGACAGAGGGCGAAATAAAAAAAATTAAATTAAATTAAATTAAATAGGCTGGACACTATGGTAAGTCACCATAAAAAAATGCTTATGGGGGTAAGCCCCAAAGCCCATAACATTAATCGATAGAACCGGGTTTATACCTCAACAGACGCATAGAGCGTAAAAAACAAAGGATATCTTTAAAAATATCTCGCATCATTTTTGCCATGACTTTCTGTTGGTTGACACTGCAGTGATTTTCTAATGAAAGTATAACTGGATATCTGGAGAACAGAAGGAAAATCAAGCAAAGTTTTCTTTCATTCAAAACACAAGTAGAATCCCAGGGGGAAGAAAATTGAAAGCTTAAACAAGTGTGATTCTTAAGTATTAAGTACGCAATGGTACGAGAAGATTCTTACTTGTTGTTAAGGAAGGCAAAATCATTAATATTGAGAATAACGTAATGGAACTTGACTTTTGATGTCATCGTGTATCCATGATGCACCACAGGCTCACCATCCTTTCCATCCCAGCAGTCGACTGTGGAACAAAACACCTTGTAGCATTATTGTATATCAAGATGTTGCCCCTGGTATGGATAGCAACATTCTTCGTATATTGTACATGCATGTATAATTACGTCAATATCTTCAGGGATGGGTTCTCGTTTACTTTATGTGAAAATGTTATGTGTAGTCAACTTGGAAACCGTGGGCAATTAGAGGAAGAGAGAAAAATATAAAGCAAATTAATATTTGGAATATTTTTTAAGAATTGTTTTTACCTATTTACTCACACAATTTACTGAAATAATTTATGCAGTTGTTCTGAGTCGTTTTTACTTAGAAGAGAGGAAAATTTACAACAATAATTATCCATGCTCATACGTTCGATGCAGCGGCATCCAGTCTGAAGGACTCTAACATACATATCCATGCTTGAGCTAGAAGTCAGCTGATCGCCAAGTAGGTACCTGCAACATTTAATATATTGCTAAGTAAATGAGCAGCGAATCCTTATTTGTCTTACTTTAAAAAAATGTACCAATTAAGAGAGCGACGGGATGACACCCAGAAAGGAAGACGGTCACTTCCAGCAAGGTATTTATGGCATTATAGGACTTAAAAGGTTAATGGAAAGAAATGCACGTACGAAAAGAAGACCTACTGACGAAAGCGTGAAATTCATCGCATAATTTCATGCCTCTCTAGTTCAAGCTGCTCATGTTCTCCATACTATTCTCTATCACTTTTAACAAGAATGCGAAATTTAAGATAATCTTACGTGTTGTGTGACGAAGCAATAAAGTAGTGAGACAAAGGTCTGGTCATGTCTTGGTTGACTTTGTTATGCTCCGTGTTGAAGATGTCACCCTCTGGCCCAAGAAGGTAACTGGTGAATCCTTCGACATGAAAGACATATTAATAAACATTACAAAAGGAGGCCTAATAAAAACGTGAAACAGTCAACTGGCATTTGCTTCAAAGGGCTAGTTACTTTGTTAATCAACTAAAGAAATTAACTATTTCTCAGATCCATGTTTAAAAAAGTGGTTATTTTATCTAAAGCAGAGTATTGTTGTTTAAAAAACGTTTTTATTAGATGGGTGGGGGAACATATTCTTACAGTTGCATGCACATTTTCAGAAACTATTTCAATTTTGACACGTCAGTTTATTTAATGCCATTTTATTTAGTAACATTAGCTAAGGTCTCATTTCCTTTGTACCTTAAATTTTATGTTTGCTAATCTACTTGCTAAGTAATGGCTGGTAGTATCATTTCCTTTCGACGAGTATTTTAAAGTAACGTTCAGATAAAGACATTCAACAACTACATTGACTTTCTTTAAAAAAAAAAAGTGAAAATAGGCCTGTAGCCAGCAGCGAGACAGATAGTTTTGAACAGTGGAATTAAAACGTTTCAGCTAAAAACAATCACTAATTCCCCACACTCTTAGGGATTTAAATTTTGTTGACTAACCACCAAAGGGTGGAATCTTATCCTAAGCCTTATAGCGCCAATAATATTTTCCTGTTGAAAGAGCTAAATTAGTTGAAAGGGGATACTTTCAGTGAATACAGCTGACCTCTCTTTCCTTTCTTTCTTTATTTTTTTTTTTAGTAATTATTCAATGTAACGTTTACAAAAACAAGATATATCAGAATTAATCAGGGGAACTTTAGTTTTAGGAATTGGCTTTCTTTGTTTCTTTATGTATTTCTTTATTTCATTCAAAAACAAGTTCCATCACAGTGGACATCTTCTATTACCATCAATTCCAAGGGTACCGTCTCTTCTATTCTCCTCCACAGGTTCATATGTTTGGATAAGCTGGCAACAATGTTCTTTTGTTACATCTTTCATCTACTCCAAAGGCGAGATGGTGCAGTAATAAAGAAGAAGACGATAAGTGGTAAGATAAACGAAGATGCCTTTTATGGTCTTCCGTTAAGAACCACTAGATTTTCTTTTTGACATCAAGTTTAATTAATAATATATATTTTTTGGAAAGTGTGAGTATATGTTTGGGTAATTGATATTTTAGGCATATAGAGCTGGTCGTTTTCTTTGTTCGTAATAAACTCGTGAGTGGTGAATATATGAGAATGAATATATGAAAATTCACATATTCAATCATAAATCCGCAGTTTAAATACATGATTTTCCTATATCCATTCTCGTATATTACTAATTAACCAACACAAACGCGAAGAGTGCTATATAAATAATACATTAATAAAAAAAAAAAATCTTCCAGCAGCCCGTATTGTAACGCTTACCCGAAAATTCGATCACATTACCCATGTTTTGATGAAGCTTCACTGGTTACCGGTTCGATATCGTATAATGTATAAAATTCTTTTATTAGTTTTTCAGTCACTTAATGGCGCAGCACCTGAGTACATTTCAAATATTATCCAATACAAAACACAGTCACGAACTTTAAGGTCATCATCACAGCGACTCTTGGCCACCCCGACAGCTCGATTGAAAACATATGGGGACCGTGCTTTTGCCGTGGTGGCCCCTAAATTGTGGGACACTCTCCCATTGGAATTCAGATTGAGTAACTCTGGAAGCATTTTTAAGAAACGTTTGAAAACTTACCTTTTAAAATTGGTTTTAACCTATAAATAACATTTTTTATGTTCTAGCTTATAGATAGTTTTTTTTTTATCCTTTTAATTTTTTTATTTCATGTGTACTGAATTTATTTTAACTTTTTATTGTAAAGTGCCATGAGCAAGTAGTGATAATGACGCTATATAAATATTTATTTATTTATTTTATTTATTCCAAGCCTTATTGACAACAATAGCGGTTGCTGAACACTTTGTAACTCATGAATATTATCAGGTCACGTTTAATTTGTATGTATGGATGTTTTGTATAGTTTGACGTTTAGTTTAGCTTAATTGTATAGTTGTACTTTTATTTTAGCTAGGTGTCCCCAATTAGCGAACTTGTAGCTAAATAGATTGACACTGAAATAAAGTCATCATTATCATCATTATTATTATTACCTCCTGCTCCATTTCTAAAAACAGTTTGAGTTCATCGACGGTCACACGCTCTTTACCATTTCCATATCTGTGAATTAAATGTGTTACCTTGCTGAGTTATGAAGGACACCATGAGCTGGCTTTGTGACCGGGGGCACTATTGACACATCACTATCACTCTTTTAAGCAGTACTCAGCCAAGACGCAATACTTTCTATTTATTGTTGTTTTCTTTCTCAAACTAGTTTATTGCGTGCTCTTTATTTACTAATTTCAGAGGATATAAAGAAGTCACCGATGACTCACTTCAATAATAGAAGATAAATTTCTCTCCTAGTGGAGATGCTCTTGTAAAAGTTGATAAATTCATTGAAATCCAAGAGCCCCTCCGAGTCCTGATCATCGGCATCAGCAGCCTCAAAGGAATAAAAAGTTTAAGCAGAACCAAACTGTTAGTGGAAGTTGAGTACATTTACAAACAGGGAAACTGCGTCATGATTCCTTGTTGGTGACCTCTGATTTCAAAAATTTAATCTCCCTAAGACCTTTGAGAGATACCAAAACCTAAGTCTATAATTGTAAGCAAAATTAAGAACTCAAAGAATCAGGAAATTAATCGTTGCTAATTAAAACTAAAAAAAACACCTGTCCAATGAACGAACTTGGTTGATATGCTTCAACATGGATAAACGTTTTTCATTAAATTGGTCCCATGTAAATTTCAGGAGAAACAAAAGTCCAGTAGGGTTTTAGGAATGGAATGGTCTTACATCAATCAGCACTTAGTCAATGATAACTGGTAATCTTCGCTTTGCGAGTTATGAAGACCTCACTGACATCACAGAATGATACGCATAAACGAACCTTAAAGGCCTCTTTTAATTTTCGGTTTGATATCTTAACGTTTAGCTTGTGCATCAAAGCGAAGACTTCATCTACGCTGAGAAGTCCATCTCCA
>JAEMWC010000266.1:775000-835000 GCA_016490735.1 Pachyseris speciosa
TTGTAAGCCTTAGCTCAAAACGAGAGTACTGAAAAAGTGGCATGAGTAACATATGAATAATTACCGTGAGCTCACATTTTTCATTATTGATGCGAGATGCGAAGAAACTCAACCCGATTGGTAGATATCTTAAAGAAGTTCGGCGTGAGGCAATAACAGCAGTATTGGCCTGAGAGCAAGCTAGTTACCGCAATTACTTGTGGTTAAATTATTAAGTCTAAAGTCCAGCCGCATGGAAAAGATAGCGTTTTGCTACTTTTTGAAGTGGAAACAAAACAAAAAACGTTAAAAGTTTAGGGAGCTTCTCAAGCTTCAATTCTTATGACGTCTTTTACAAACAGGCAATCATTGCATTCATATTCGCTCCCAAAATAGAACTGTTCCTTAATTTTAAGACATTTGTTTTTATTCCCAGTTGAAGATGAAATGTGTTTACAGAGATATTTATTTTAGTCTAAATTATTTATTCATACACCTTTTAAGTATAAAATTATTTTCTATCTTTGTGGATGGAAAGAAAACATTTTACTACTAAAGAAAAATATATACACAATTATTTGCGTGGATAGGAAGTTGATACGGTAAATTGAAGTTTGCACTTTATTTAATTTGTACCTTCAAACCTAGTTTTATGAAAATTCGAGCTCTTGATTTCTTTCATGACAAGAGGATATTAGCTCTCAATGTTTCCGTGACTGTTAATTAGGAAAGCAACAATGTGGGTTACACGGTTCAATGTTTCACTTAGATCACTCTATGTAAAATTAATGAAAAGAAAACCATTGATCCAGAAATAACAACACCTCTGCAGAACATCTAAGGGCGATTACATCCCCTTTGGACTTCAGTTACATAAGTTGCAATGTAAATAAAAAGAAGGTACATTTATTGGAAAAACCCACTTGATCGAGAAGTTGGTCTCTAACAGTGATTATTCACAATTGTTTGCCCGTTCTTAGCGTATCCTTTCTTTTACTGCCCGTAGGCTATAAAATTGGATAGTGAACGTATACTGTTTCAACGCTACTTTGACATCAAGGCTTCATGAACAAGAAAGTAGTTCGAGCTCACTTCAGCCCTAGAGGGTCTTTACAGGCATGGCAATAAAGTCCTTGAGAGCTATACTGACTTTTCCTTTATTAATTCATTCCCTGTTATTTTGGATTTCGACGGTCAGTTAAGACACAAAGAGGGATTCGTGTTACAGCTGTCTAGAAGAAAGCCTCGGTTTCTTGGTTCACGTTTCTTTGTTTTTCGATACAGCAATCGCCGGGTTTGTCGTTGTTGTTTTGCGTTTTTGCTTGTGCGTGTTTTGTGCTGTTTTTGTATTTTGCCGTCGTTCTGCCAAAATAATTTTGAGTAACGAAAATAAAACAACAAGATGGTATAATGTTAAGGATTAAAACAAAAAGGGTTATTGAAACAGCAATAAAAACTAATGCAATCTATCGCTGCTAATTTAGTTTTAACGGCAGTTTTGACAACGTGAGGGAAGGAAGACAATTATCATCTCCGGGATATCGCCAACCATGTGTTCTCCGTTCTCCATTGAATTAGTGCCGAGTGTGCGTTTCGCTGGAGTCAAATACGTCGATAAACAGGATAAATTTAATAACAATTGCAAAATAAATCATAGTTAATAAAAGTAGGGCAAGATTTTCATAATATCTGTTCATTGACAATGTAATACTGAGCAGATGTTTTCACGACAAAAAAGAGTCGAGATTTTGACATTCGAGTCGCCAAAAAAAATGTAAGTCGAGAAGTTGTAAAAAAAAAAGTAAAACACTTACTCAGCCGACAAAATGCTGACCAGTCGTCTTGGACACTTCGATCTGGAGTAGCAGTGCGTTGGGTAGCTTGGTATTTGTCAGTTCAACTCATGGTTTTCAGTATAACCGCCCAGGTTCTCATCGCTTTGCCCCACGGTTTATATCTCAATAAACAAATAAATAAATATATAAACAACATCGCATGCCTATTGTGGTGGATCGCAGCCGTAGCAAGTCGCAAAACAAGATCGGAAAAATTATTATTATTATTATTATTATTATTATTATTATTATTATCATCATTATCTATCCACTTTACGATGGAGATAGCCGACAACAACAAGTTACCATTCCTTGGCATGATGACAGAAAAAAAAAGGCTGGGAACTGGTAACCAGCGTATAACGAAAACCAACCAACAATGGTCTCCTTTTACATTTTCAGAGTCACGTAGACATGCGCTACAAGAAATCATTGATTAAAACCATGTTACACCGGGCCTACGGCCTTTCATCTTCGTGGGAATCGGTCGTAATAGAGTGCGGCTATCTTAAGGGGATGTTTTTTTAAGCTGGGATACCCGGATAGACTTGTTGATCCCACCGTTACCTCGTTTCTGAATTCAGTCTTTTTGACGGAGAATGGTCAATACATACATACAATACATATATACATACTTATCCTCCCCCATCGGGGATTCTCAGGGATAGTTTACATCACTGGCCAGGGGACTTGACCAGACTGCTTGTACAGTTTACAATTAATAAAGTAACTAATGAGTGCCCCCGTTAAGTAGATATCTAGGACAGACACTAGGGGTGGTCAAAGCCAGAGGTTTGTTACGTCCCTAGTGGTTCTTTTGCGTCCCACAGAATCAGATTAAATGAAAGTACTGTGAGACGGAGCCTACGGTTTATCGTCCTTATCCGAGAAGACTAGAAAGTCTAACTATTTGCAGATGTCATTACAAAGGCAGCACTTTCTCCTCAGTTATTTAAAGACCCTGACTGTTGGTCCGGCCGGGGTTAGAACCCGCGACCTCCTGCATGGTAGTCCGATGCTCTATCACTGAGCTAACCGGTCTGCGGTTCGGCTCAGAAGAACAACGCCAAGTCAGAGGGAAACATCGTTCGAGTCATACTACCTTTCAAAGATCAGAGATCTGCGGACTTCGTTCGAAAACAGCTTAAAAGATCTTGGCAACAACATCGACAACCCAATACAAACGGTATTCACAAGTCCAAAAATTGGCGAGCAACTTAAAATTCAGGAGAGGAAAACACCGGTCGGTAGCCGACAATGTGTTATATATCAATTTAATTGTGATCTGTGCAATACAGATTATATCGGCGACACTACTCGTCATCTCCATCAGCAAACTGAAGAGCACAGAGCCTCAGCCGTCGGTGCACATGTGAAAGGTTGCCACGGAATTTCAAACCCCGAGTTTTTTAAAACAGTTCTCCGTGCTAAAGAAGTTTCAGGGAAAGTTTGACTGTCTAATCCGCGAAATGCTTTTCACCCGTGAGAGGAAACTGAAGTTGAACACACAGTCAGACTCAATTCGCGCGAAAGTGTTTGTTTAGAACATTTCATCGGGCGCGCACTAATTCGTTGGCAGACGTTATAAACAACCACTTAATTTAAACCTGAAACGACCGTTACATTTATGACTTGAAAATGAAGTAAAGATAACTTCGAACGTTGTGTAATATCGCTCATTTTTGTAATCAAACGTATTCCAATCACGTGTTAATAACATAAGGGAAAACTTTTCTTAAAACTGCTGAGGCACGTTGAAAAACAGTCAGCCAAGTTAAGTAAAATCTCTTGTTCGCTCGCAAGCCAATCAAACAAATAATTCAAGTACATTTTTTATTTGCGTCCAAAACGAGTGTAGAGACCTCTGCCAGCAGGGAAACAATACCGTTAAGTCGGGCGACACCTCGGCAACGGTCGATCTAAGTTAATCTAAGTTACAGGCTTTTAAGGAGAAAAATCTTTTGATCTTCCTTCATCACTCGAAAATTCGCATTCCTGAGTGTCTTTTCAAACGAGCTCTTGGTCTTTACGCTTTTTATAGAGAATGTATGAGCCTAAATTCAGCCGGATTTTACTGAAAATTGTGCTATTTGATCCCGACTTAAGACGAACAACAACTTGCACTTTTGGTTTGACATTTTGACAGCTTTGGTTTTGTTTAACCAATAAAATGTTTTGAACCATTCTAACATGTATTGTGATTGGTCTGTTTTAGCGTGCCTTATGAGAGTACAGATGCACGGCTGAATTTGGAAAACAAAGTTTTCCGAAAATTTTAGCCAAATGCGTGAGGAAATTGAGAAATTCTTTATCACAAAAGAAATAAATAAGCCTCGCCTGTGATCGTTTCTATTGTAAGCACTTAGGAAGCGAATAGAGAGCTCAAGACGTTGGGTAAAAACTCGACTACGTCTCGTGTTTCCCCTACGCGTACGTGCACTTCTTTCGTGCTCTATCCACTTCCTGCGTGCTTTACAACAGAAGAGATCACAGGCGAGGCTTCTTTATTTGTTAATCAAAACCCTAAAGATCTTGATCTGGTGTGTTACTGGGTATAAAGATTTATCCACCTTATCTGGATGGGTGTCATTTATTGGCTGGTCAGTTAATGAGTTAGTAATGAGTTTGAGAAATAACAAATAAAAACTATCCGCTCTACTGTTTCAAAGATTGCCGATCGAGAAGCACATGAATCACATATGCGATGGCTTTCCTTCTTGAAATCTGACATTTTCAGGTAACAAGTTCCGCATTAATAGGGCCACGCTGAAGCTAAAGCTACGGAAAAATCCGTGCAAGAATTATAGTCTGTCCGACTACTGCATGCAATGATCTAATCTCAGATATCACTGCCAACTCAGGATTATGCATTTCACGACTTTTCTTCAGCGGATAAACACTGCCAGCACATCAGCAATTCCTACGTTTCCTATGAGAAAACAAGGATAAATCAGTTGGATATCTACAAATTTTAAGAACTATGATGATTATTGGTGGGAATCCAAAGAGTTAGTTTGAAACCTTACGATTTAATTATTAAACAGGGTGTGTCAATAGTTAAAGAAACCAAGGAAAACTAAGACCTTTTCGCCTTGTCGGAAGTTGCACGAGAGAGTTATGTACTAGATAACACGAAAGTACCTCTTTATTTCTTATAAAACTTTGTTTCATTTGTTCATAAGTTTCATTAAACACATATAAGAGCCGGAAAATCTCACAAATGTTGTAACCGCATCCTCCTCCACCTCCTCCTCCTTCGCATTCTCCCCTTCCCCCTACACCCTCCCTCTCCTCCTCATCCTTTTCCTCCTTCTCATCCCACTATTCGTTCTCATCCTACTCCTACTCCTACTCCTCCTCATCATCATCATTATCATCATGATCATCATCATTATCATCATCATATAACACAGCAACAGCAACATTTAAAAGCGTGACAACTAGTACAGAACCAATAACAAAACAGGGATCAAACGATTATCAAACAAACTTGGTCAATCAGTATATGGACAAAAAACGTTCAAAACATTATTCGTGTGCATTCCCGGTGAAATAAAGTAACAGTTATTTCTGGTGGTCCCCGTTATGTCTGATGGCGTATATTAATTCAAATAAAAGTAGTTAATATTGAATTGAACGTTTTGGATATAATCTTATCATAATCAATCCGGCTTACGACGCTGCTCAGCTTGCTGTACTGAATCCTTCGACACCGCGTATTTCCCAGTTGCAGTTGGCACCAGTTCTTATCAGCCACCCAGAATCATTATTGCATCCAAGATAATAACCGCTGATCTCAAAGTATCGATCGAAGGTACCGGTGATGTCAAAGTCATGAAACTTCGTAGCTGTTTTGAGGTCATCCCAAGGCGACGAAATAAGATTGTCCTGGGAGAACCAGTTCACGTTGTCTGTTCCAGAAGCATTAAACTTGACGGAGAGGACTTTGTTTCCCTTCTGGTATAAAATCACGAGGACCTGCAATTGAAAGTCATTTCAATCGGGCAAGGCTGGGCGACGGCGCTGAAGGAACAACTAGCAACATAAAGACGAAGACGAGCGTTACAGCTATTACAAGTTAAACCAGAATATACGCTCTATTAAGTAATGGTTCGTGTAAGACCTATAGTAAAGAACAATGGGCCGCGGCAATGAGAGCCGTTATTTCCCCGTGGTGCGCCAAGGTGTTTAATCCTAGCCTTGTTCATGTATATTGAATAAAGATAGTCTGGTTTAGTCCCTTTTCGCTAAGTCAAATGTTTTTTGTTTTGTGATATTGTCGATTCTAACCCTTTTTGCAACTTCAGTCTAAATTGTTGTTACAATTTACTCTAGTCAACTCCTTGCAGTTTGCCTCCCGTGGATTATATTTTTCCCAGTTATTCACGATGCGGTTTTTGTAGTGTCTCTTATGACTTGAAGTTGTGTCTAGTGCAGCCGTAACATTTTCAATGGCTGAAGTGGACGAGTTGGAATTCCATAACCCACGAGGGGCGAGGAGACCCCTTGCGCAACTTTAAACA
The DNA here is from genome assembly GCA_016490735.1 of Pachyseris speciosa. Taxonomy (NCBI): domain Eukaryota; kingdom Metazoa; phylum Cnidaria; class Anthozoa; order Scleractinia; family Pachyseridae; genus Pachyseris; species Pachyseris speciosa. Next base: position 781,338 of record JAEMWC010000266.1, read on the forward strand.
CCATTGTCCAACCTGATTGAAAAAAAAAAAAAAGAAAGACGTACGATTATTAATGAAACACAAAAAAATAAAGGAAACAGGAAAAAGCTAAAGATGTAGCTAAAATTACTCTGATCATTTGGCCTTCATGCGCCCTTGCGGCACCTTGCCTTTTTTTTTCTTTCTCCACCTTTAGCTAAATTGGGAGTTTGTTTTCTTCAAAGAAGCTGTAATATCTGTACTAGTATACTATTTCTTTACTTTTGTTTTGTTGTTATTGTTGTTGTTGTTGTTGTTGTTGTTTTTTGTTTTGTTTTGTTTTTGGCGGATGGGTAATACTTTCATAACTTGAAAGCAACGTTTCGAAGGTTTTCATGCAAGAGCCACTCAGTTGGAGTTACTGCTGTTTGTTGCGTTTTTTGATTTTCGGCGCCTCTCAAAATATGCTTTCAGCTAATCCCTGAGCATAATTCACTAACAAGTACGTCATCATATCCGCCCTTCATCTACGAAAGGCGACTTATAGGCGTCACAGTCCTGACGGGATGATCTACGACTCCTATAAAAGTCTTCATAGCCAGATATCCCATACAACATGGCTTCCAAAACGGCCGCAAGCATGCGCAGAACACGCACATACGGATTTAACATGGCGGCGAAACATAAAGGAAATGAGGGGAAAATAATATTGTTTTGCATTTTGTGGCGTAGCCACACAAAACTAAGTATTTCACATGATTTTGTAGAGAGAGTCAAGTTCAAACCATGTTGTAATTGAGTAAAATGCGGGAAAAATATAATTCTAAAAGGTGCCTTTTAGATCGAAATCATCTCATAAACTAGCCACACTTTTCTCTCAATGTTCCTTTAAATAGGTCTTACCTTCATGGTTTCCTTAGTCGGCTTCGAGGAAACAACTGCACCGAATTAACTCCCTACAATTTTATTTAAAAGATAAGATATAAAGCTCGCAAAATTAATATTCTTAGCCATAAAAAATTTCCATAGCATGGTGCGTTTTCTATGTGAATAGTGGCATTTTCCAGAAATGCGAGACGAGCCGAGATGAAGCCATTACGGAGGAAAAATGCATCTTCGAAAGGTTTGTTTTCATTCCACTACGGTCGCCATATTGTTTTAACGTGTTTTCAGTGGTCAGTTGTATTACCTATAACAAGTTAGGTACTTGATACATGATGAACAGGCCGAATTTTGAAAAATAGAGGGAGCCCCGAAGTAATTATCGAAGGAAGTACAGGAAAATATTCACATATCCCAAGTCTGATGTAACACCAATTAAATTATTTCAAACTTGGTAAATTGGTTTTGAGGATACATTTCGATCAATAATCCTTAAAAGTAGCGAAGCAAAGAGCATGTAAACAACAATAATAGCCTTTATTTGTCGTCCCGCCACGTTGAATATCAAAATATACGCGCCCGCCGTTCAATCCGCTGACTGTCTTGGATTTCTGGCTATGTTCAGGATGTCACGCTAGATTACGAAAGTCCCCATTAAACCAAAGGCATCAATTCGATTCAACTTTGTATTACTGGTAACACTACTGTCATCCATACCTCCTCCATCGCTTGTCTGGTCACAGTAAACAGGAAAAACACTTAATTGGTGGTCCAGTATTTTGTATTTGCCCGTTACGCGAGGGGCATCAAAGCAGTCGCTGTAAACTGTGGACCAAAATAAAGCAGAAGCAAACAATTTTAGAATCAACCTAGCGTAAGCAGGCATACGGGGAGGGGAAGGGTAGCCAAAGGAGATCACATGGCACATTTTCAACGTTTATAGTGTTCAATAAGCTAAACAATTGTATCGCCAATAATATTGACAAATCTAAATTTTCGGGAAAATGCACCCCCCCCCCCCCCCCCTAAAAAATTCCTTCCCTTCACACTACTAGGACTGTAACTACTATGGGTGTAGGCCGCCTTCTCTCCCTCTCTACACGAGAGGGCAATACGCACTTCCATATCCCTTACCACTTTTAGACAAGGCTCTATCTTTTAATCATATGAAGTGCGATCTTTTTTTTTTTACGATTTCGCAGATATATTGTAATATTAATAAAATATGGAAAGTATATTGAATCTAAACCCAACAAGTTCGCAGTTTCTTCCAGAGCTTCCGTCGGGGCAAGTACATAGGTAGTCATTCGTGTCGTACAGTGGGTAACATGTTCCGCCATATTCACAGGGGGAACTTTCACATGGGCTCTAAAACTCACACCAAAATGGCAATGAAGCATGGACTTGTATGGGATTTTTTGTTTAATTTGACTCTGATTCGAATTTCAAGTTTAAAGTCATTTCAATCTGCACTTAAGTTAACTTCAGTTATACACACTTAATTATCGTCTTCTCGTCAGGGGACTTTCACTCAGGGATAATTTACAGCACAGGCCGGGGGTCTTTTTACCAGACTGCCTGTAGTACAGTTTACAATTAATGAAGTAACTAGCTCATGAGTGCCCCCGTAAGGTAGAGTATCAAATTAGTTATTGGTATCAGATAAGCTATTAACTAGGGAGCTTGGACAACGAGGGCGATAAAAGTGACGGAAACGCCGCTAAATGATATGTTTAATGAGCAAAATAAATGCGAGCGCTTTCCTTCTGAATGGAAAAACTGATCGTTCCGGTAGGATAAGAAATGCAACAGACCTTTAAACTGGATTAAAAAAACAAACAAACAAACAAACAAAAGGAATAACTTCACACGTTTTCCTCTTTTCTCGTACTTCCCGAAATGACCAGAATGCAACTGAACCATTTGAATCATAACACTGAAGTCATTCCTTTTTAACTCGTGAATTGCGCATGCGCAAAACGAGTTATCGTGGATGATGGGGAAAATGTGTTGCTCGATCGATGGGCTGTAAACTTTATGCAAATGAGGTACGCTCGCGGCTTTCTTTTAAATTGCCGTCCATGTTTAACGAAGATAAGTTGTTCTAAAGATCTAAATTAAAAGATGCAAGGCTAAAGAAATTTCGGCTACCGAAAATGAGAACATCAAGAATCGTAAAATCGATGAGGAGAACAAATTTTCACTTCATGTAGACTTTGTATTGATTTTACCGAAACGGAGGTCGTTGAAGCACGGTTACGGTGCGGTAAATGTGCATGTAACGAGCGAAACGATAAAAACACAGAGCATTCATTTATTGTATCGTTTAAAACAAAGAAAAAAGAAAGAAAATAATAATATAAAAAAAAATTCAGGGCTTCCAGCGAGAGTCGAACTCGCGTCTGAAGCTTTACTCGTCAAGGTTCTACTGTTTATCGACTGTTCTATGTGGACATCACGTGATGCTCCCAGGGAAAAATAAACTATTTAAAAATATGACAATAAACCAATAAATTACCTAAACTAGATAACCTCAAACATAATCTAAAACATACTTTGATTCATCTCTCCAATTCACGAGTTTGCTCACAGAGCACTTTGATTTACCTTGCGTTTCCCAGTGGGAAGGACTGTTCCACTTGTTGTTCCACCTGAATAGCAGGTTTTACCATTCGAAAGGAAAGCGCTCAAGTGTTGTACTGCTCCATTTGGCGGAAAATTCTCATCCGTTTTTCCACACAGATGTAAGCAAAAAAATCCCTTCGAAGTTTGCAAACACGCAGCGCGCACGATACAACGAATTTGGGTGCAAACAGATTGCAATAACCAGTAACCACGAGAATTTTGAAATTTTGAAACTTTTTTTTTGCGTTTTGTTGTCGTACGCGACATTCGAAAGTCACCCGTCGGCGAACAAAAAGTGTTTTAATTTGTGAGCTTGCGGATGAACTTACTGAAACTGTGTGGTGATGGAAATGCTTGCTTGCAACAAAACTGTCAGAGCGATTGTGCGATTGCAGGAGATAACAGGCGTGGTGCGTGGAGTTGACATCAGGTAGGGTGGCAAAGTTGAATGAGAAACAAGCCACATTGATGATGCACTTAATGGCTCAGTTGATGTACCCCTGCACTTGAAAAGCCGCCAAAATAATTAATATCGGAGACATTTAATGTGTGGTTCAAACATTTCATGAAGTTCCCACCTTGAGAGTCGTCATATTCTCCTCGCTTCATCTGTTTTGCGTGAAGAAAGAACGGATAATATATATAATATATATAATATATATATATATATATATATTATCCGTTCTTTCTTGGGAACAGAAATCAACAACTAAGTAATTAAGTGAAAATGTGGCTCAGCCAGGAATCGAACCTGGGTCTCCAGATTACCGGTCGGATACCTTAACCACTAGGCCACTGAACCAACCACACTGGTTGGACACATATTTTTACTGTACAACATATACACAGTGTGGCCTTCTGATGGTAAGGTCCGAGGAGACAATTTCACACATTTTCTGCAATCAGGATCACGTCACTACTCCCCGGTCGATCGGCGATGCACGGCCAAATCCCCCTGGAAATTAATTAAGTACAGTAAGGTAGAGAGGGGATATATTAGCAACTGATTGCCTTAATTACTTAGGATCACCAGCCTATTCCCATTTGGATGGCGATTCATTAGAGATTTCTGAGAAATACAAACAGACAAGGTTAATTTGGGAACAGAAATCAACAACTAAGTAATTAAGTGAAAATGTGGCTCAGCCAGGAATCGAGCCTGGGTCTCCAGATTACCGGTCGGATGCCTTAACCACTAGGCCACTGAACCAACCACACTGGTTGGACACATATTTTTACTGTACAACATATACACAGTGTGGCCCTCAATTTCACACATTTTCTGCAATCAGGATCACGTCACTACTCCCCGGTCGATCGGCGATGCACGGCCAAATCCCCCTGGAAATTAATTAAGTACAGTAAGGTAATAGGTAGACTTTAACATACTGACAACTTTTTCAGTTGCATTAAAGAGGAAAACCAGCACGTTGAAAAGTGACACAATTTGGCTCCTTCTGCAGGTATCGTAGCCAGATGACGTAAAACAAAGGAAACGAAGACAGAAAACAATACAACCCATTTATCAAAAAACCTCAAAAACAACATACCTATAATGTGCTCCGGTACAAGCAGAAACAGCCCACAATTTGAATATCGATGTTGTTTTGGTACTGTAGTATTGTCTAGTTCAATAGTTTCACTAGAAAGTTAGCAGAACGCTCGCCTAAAATGTCGGCGAAAACCTCAGGTCAGGCTTATTTAATTAATTAGGGTCACTGCTCGTCAAAACATAAATTCGACACGTTAACCTAAAGAATGGAGACTTTATCGATTTTGGTTTGACTTGCACTTTTCGTTACAGAACTTTGGAAAGGTCAGTTGTCGTAAAACGTCATTTTATTTCCTTTTAAACCTATACTACAATTTTTCAGGAGAGAGCGGGAAGTTGTAAATTTTCGAAAAGTTTTCTTTTCCAAGTGAAGAGGATTGTTTTGTAATCCTAGTGATATCATGGAGAAAATTGACTGACCTGTGTGAGCTGCTGAGTCTGCTTACCAAAGGCAGAATATCCCAGTGCGATCCATAGTTGACACCAAATGCATCTTACCTCAGTTAGTATATTTCTTCTTGGATCCGTGTAAACCGTACATACACTAACAAATAGTCAATCTAAACCGGGAACAATGCGTGTCCACTTTATCATACATCATTTTACAAGTCCAAAAAGATTAATTGTAGTGATAAATTAGCTTTTATTCAAAGAAAACACAGCTGAAGGAACGCGCTAATTCATATAAAGTGTACATAAGCAAACTAAGCATAAAAACAAGATGGCAAATTATGTTAAAAAAAAAAGATATTCCTGATATTTTTAACACTTGTAATACAACTTAATGAAATTAAATGAAAATAGAAATGTAAATTATTAGGTCAGTGGTGATAAAATATTTACCATTCCCCCTATTAAGACGTCATCATCCAGTGAAACCTTTCACTAAAGATTTAATTTTTTTTTCTTTAATTTTGATGTATTTTGAAGGAGATTTTGCTATAACTTTGCTTTCCCAGAAACGGTGAGTGATCCGCAGGTTTAAACTTAGTGTCGTAAAACCAAAACCAAAACCAAACGAATTACTCTAGCCAATCACAATAGACCGAAACAGTGCAATGAGCCAATCAAAATGCGAAGTAAAGCGCGGGAAAAGGCGCACGTCTAAGTCACTGGCGTGCCATTCACGGAGGGAGGCAATGTAAAACTAAAATAAACGTTCGATGCTCAATTGAAAAGCTATCTATGTCTTAATCACTGACTTGATACCTTGTTCCAATTGGTTGAAATCAAACGTCGAGTTTTGAAGAACACATTCTCAAATATGGCGGTAAAGTCGAGTTTGTTTTACAGGAATTAATTTAAGAATTAGAAAATGAAGCTTTAACAAATTGAAAGAACAACAGAAGCAAATCAGCAGTGCTGGCGGTTTTGTTGACTGGTTTTGGAAAAAGAAGAAATTGTGAAAAATTATTGCCTTGCAAAGGCTTGTTTTACTCGCTATTCCGCTTGAGCCTCTCAGCTTCGAACACGGGCAAAATGTAGTTGTATCGTGCACATACTTCTTGGTACTTAACCCCTTAATGCGTTAACTTTGCTGCTTTATTGCCATCTTCAGCTTTCAAACTCGTTTGTCAAACTCGAAACACGCCGTGAGTTTGTTTTTCCTTCTTCTGGATTAGGCTTAAGAATTATTTATTTATTTTTTTTTTCCGAAAACTAAAAAAAAAAAAAAGGGAAAGGCCGTAGATTATTCCGCGAAGGTTCTTGTTTGGATTTTATTTGACAAGCAAAATAAAAATTGGGCGTTAGATCTTTTCCGCTCCTCCTCACGCGCCATTCGCCTTCTCACTCGCCCGTATTTCCCTTCCCCTTCGAAAGCCTGCACCAAAGGTTATAATATTGGATATAAATGGCTGTGAGTGTATCATTATTGGAAAAAAAAAACCTGTGATTCTTCATTCTTGTGATCAGTCGATTGGAAATCAACTTATCAAGTGAACAAATAAACCTCATGAGTCTCTGAAAGGAATACATTTTGCTTTTTCTTGTAATTAACTACGATTAAGTGAACCATTGTGAGTATCCCAGCTAATTATCATCAGTTTTATCACATATATGATTAATTTCCTGATGATTGCGATAAATCCCTGGGGGCTCATGAGAAAGCCTCAGTAATCCACGCCGGTTCGTCCCTGGCTTTCCGGCGTTAGCTGCCCTACGTCTCCCTATTGTTGTGGAAGTAAGAACTAGCGTTGAAATTTTGACGTCGTCTCAATCATTAGAGACAACTAGATTATATAGCCAGGATGCCTATTACTGGTAATATGCGAAGTGGAGAATTTATTCTGCCCAGAGTTCATGTTTGGTTTGACACGTGATTATGTACGCAGTATTTGGAAATTGTTACAGTCACCAAAAGGTTCTTTTCTGTCAAAGTAAACTCTGTAAAAGTTGTGCCATTCTTTTTAGTATGGTAGAGACTTTTTCTCTCAAGTACGACCTCAACCCTTACTGTCAAGGTTACGTCTCAGAGACCAGACCCCAGTTGAACTCGCCTAAATATAATTTAACTAAGAAACTAAAAGAAACCTTACCATATGGAACACAACAAGCTAGGATGCACGTTATCCGGGTTAAGGATTACACAGTTAAAAGAGCTTAATCCTGACATGATGGCATGTGAGTTTGACTCGACCCTAGCTGAATGAGAATGTGACCAACTGAATTTCCCTAGCTATGGCCCTCTTTGTTGTGCTACTTAATTCCTTGAGAGTTGTTGAGGGAAATTTATTTTTTCTAGCGGAAGTTTTTATTTTATCACACATTAACTTTGCACGTTAAGGAAACTATCCGATTTGGTTTTTCAGGAAGAGAGAGTTTACTGTGGGAATCAATATTTTTAAGCCTATATAGGCGTAAACATTTTTTGATCGGGGGATCTTTTTACTGAATTTGCTTCTCATATGCACCGTTGTTGCACTTCTGGCCCTCTTTGTTGTGCTAGTTAATCCCTTGAGAGTTGTTAAGGTAAATTATTTTTTCTAGCGGAAGTTTTTATTTTATCACACATTAACTTTGCACGTTAAGGTAACTATCCGATTTGGTTTTTCAGGAAGAGAGAGTTTACCGTGGGAATCAGTATTTTAAGCCTGTATAGGCGTAAACATTTTTTGATCGGGGAATCTTTTCACTGAATTTGCTTCTCATATGCACCGTTGTTGCACTTCCTCATACAACATAGCCAGCGATTTCTCACACCTCTTTTTGCTATCAAGTGAAATACGCCTCCCTGTCACTTTGATAGGTCACTCATTTAATGGTTCGTTGTCTCTTTGTTTCATACCGCCCGCGTGAAATCGGATGAAGTGACGCTTAGATGTCCATAGCCACCTCGGCAATCACAGCAGAAATGTCCGCAAGCCCTAGCTCAGGCAGCGATAGCGAATCGCAACAATCTTCATTACCTACAGGACGAACAATCACCAGGCTATTTGTTTGGTTGCAGGAAAGAACGAAATCAACTCCACGCGGAACTTCATGGGATAAATCCCGGGGTATCCAATCGGATGAAATCGATAATCGATGACAATCGATACCAATCGATATCAATTAATCGATTGATATTGATAATCGATGACCAATCGATGGCGAAGATTCGGGTGGTTATCGATCGGTATCGATTATCAATACCAATCGATAGATAGATTGGTATCGATTGGTTGCAGATTGGCGGAACCGGAATCGACGCATAAAAAACACTACTCTGTACGCAGTAATTGTGAACACATTTCATTTTAATGTTAACAAAAGAACAATACTCTCTTCTTTCTCTTTAACAGTAACGCCCCGTCCACAGGAATCCGGGAATTTTTTTTTTTTTAAACAAATTAAAAGTTTGTTCTATGGTCCAATCTATTGACTTCAAAAAACGGAAAGTGGTTGCATCGTGCCTTCACAAAAAAAATTCTGGTAACAGAAGTTGCACTTTTTGTGAGTGTATGACGGTGAACTCTTCTTTCTTTTTTCCAACTTCACCGCCGTTTTTGCTAATTTAGCTCCAGGATAGTTCGCCAACATTTTACAACTTAAAGAAGTTGGAATAATCGCGAAAGAATTACGATAACGAGAAGTTAGATTTTCAAATGACGTTTTCGTTGCCGTTGCCGTCGTCGTTGCTTAAGCTCTCTAATTATGACACGGAAAGGCGATGACGGCCAAGTGGGTAATAACACGTGCAACGGGGTATATTCTTTGCGTTGAGAAGACTGGGTCTGAATTTGTTTTACCAATTTCGTCCCCAGGACTTCCTAAAAATGGCAGATGATCGAACACGTAGCGTGCGTGACGTCTATTCGAGGTTGCTGAGCCAATCGATAGCAATCGATGAACGGCTTTTGTGTGGTTGTCGATTGGTCATCGATTGGCCGATACCAATCGATACCAATTAACTAATTTTATCGATTGATCGATTGGATTTCCGATCATCGGTTTCCATCGATTGGATACCCCGGAGATAAATTAAACCGTGATGGCAGGGTCAAGGAGATAGCATTCAGTCGCAACTCTTCGCAGAAAGCGATGCAATCCTTGGTCAGGAAGAGCTTCCCTGGTTTAGAAGGGGCAGACCTTACCAGGTACGTCAAGCGGTATAATCTAAGGTAATAATTCCATTCCATAGGAATTTGCGAGAGTTTGATGCATTGTGGACTGAAGGTAACAAACTAGAATCGGAGAAATTTCCGGTACCCGCGGGTAAGGCACGTACGCTTTAGGATAGCGTTTTTGCATTTACAAAGTTTGTAACCAAACCTTTGTTTAGTGTTTAATATATAGAAGCATTTGCACGTAATATGCACTTACTACAGTGAAATCAAAGGCAAATCGCTAGCCTTACAACGAGAATAACCCTGTTACTGAAGATAATGGGCCTAGCTAAAAGTGACAAAGAATTACGCGCAAATCAATGCGGTTTGGTAAACTGAAGCCATTCAAATAGGGCACTAATGTTTATTTTAAACGGAGCTTGTTCGTGTTCTGCGCAGCAAGGAAACCCTTAATTTTTTTTTAACGGAATCTTCGGACAGTTCTAAACAAGTACCATTTCTATGAGTATTATGCACATGTCATCGGCTTTCCCGTGGACCCCCAAAACTATTTCATGCCTTATGTAAATAACACAACGTCGCCCGTTCCCTTTCGTAAATCCAGTCACACCTTTGTGGCTTGTGTTCCTTGAGAAATAGTTGCTTACATGGCACACATATATATCTACAGGCATTTAGTGTAAGTTTGTAAAACTCCCTGAAGAAGTCTACGCTAGTTAGACGAAACACGTCGGAGAATAAACTGCAAGTTTTACAACTACAGTTCGCAGAAGTGTTGCTTACTAAAAAATTGTTTAAAAAAATATTAAATTAAAACAACAAAGAGGGAACCTCCTTTTTTGTCAGAGCATAGTTAAAAAGATCGGAAAAAAAATTGTTTGCAGAGGAAACTTTTTCAACCCCCCCCCCCCACCCCCTCCCCTCCAGAAAAAATAATGGTCAATCCCTAAGGCAATTTAACTTTTAGTTAGCATTGTTCAATACATATATTTAGTGATTTGTCGCTAGATCACGGAAAATATGGCAAATGCTATACATAACGAGGGGCTACACAAACAGATTTATTGGGCTCTCTGCAGTGGGAGTGATGGGGAGTGGCTGGGTATGAGCTTTGCTTCTTGAATTTTAACGATCCTCAGTTTCCCTCTTACAAAATACAATAATAGTAATAATGCTGATTACTGATGATGTTGACGATCATGAAGGTGGTCTACAATGTTCCATAATTTACATTTACACTGACAGAATGAAAACCATCACATGCTTAGTAGAACCCCTTGATCTCTTTTAAAGCCACGTAAATTTCCTTTACATGTAGCTGGATGATGTGGGTTAACATTCATCATGTATCTATTACAGAATTCGCCTATACAGGTCAGTCAATCGTGGTAGTAGTGTAGAGAGGGTTGGAGACAATATTCCTGATGGGAAGGAATTGTTGCACTTGTTTGGCCAAAGTGCCTCTAAAAGAGTTTACATGTTACTAAGGAGTCAACATTCAGGTACATCAAATATATATGAGCATCTAAGTAATAACTGCAATCATAACTGCGAGGATCATTCTTCATTAGAATTATTGTTCTGCAAGGCATATCCTGGTGTCCATCTGTTTGAATGGGGGTGGGGGGGGGGGGGGTGGGGTGGGTGGGTGTATGGGGTTCGGTAAGAGGTGCTGATGGAAATAAAACCTTTGAGATGAATCCAGAATGCATTTAACAGTGGGTTTCTCTGCAACAGTGTGAGCTCTCGGTGGAAATCAAATCTTACATTAACTTTCAACAATCTTCAATGTCAATTTTATTGACAATCAGTAGACAACAGAGTCCCAAACGCACTCAACTTGGCAAACTGCATGTAAAATATTGATATCATGGTGTCAATAAAGATGTTGAATATGCCCACTCAAGGATATAAGATTTATCGTATCTATTTTGAATATTTACAGTCACAACATCAGCAGCAACTACAACAACAAGCACAGGTATTGAAACACAACACATTTACTACTTTAGATAGCTGTCTCAAGGGAGTTAATGAACCCCCAAATAAAAAATCAACTACATTTTTTTTACATTTTTACAGAGCTATTTGTAGGTGTTCCAAAATTCCCACCGTGGCCTGAAATTTGAGACAATTTGTGCACGACCGAAACGTCTCTGTGATGTCACTCATGTGTTGAGGAATCGCATCGACAATACTCATTAATTTAAAATGTTCTACAGGAGAAAGATTTGCAGTTAACACTTTAGGGCCTTTTAGAAAACTACCAGTATCAGACAGGCTTTGGTTCACATCGGTTGGAGGGAAATGTTGAATCTTCTTGATTGAAACCCTCAACTGACCATACCTATTTTGCTTGTTTACAGTTACAACCTCACCAGCAACACATATTACAACAACACGCACATCAGCAAGCACAGGTACATCACAACATTTATCTTCACTCTTACTTGTCTTAAACAACTTACGTTGGCAGGGTTGGCGCAGTGGTGAGAGCGCTTGCCTTTCACCAATGTGGCCCGGGTTTGATTCCCGAACTGGGCGTCATGAGTGGGCTGAGTTTGTTGGTTCTCTTCTCTGCTCCGAGAGGTACTTCGCCAGGTACTCCGGTTTTCCCCTCTCCCCAAAAACCAACATTGATTTGAAGTCCACAAACCCCTAGTGTAAAAAACTGTTTGTTGAAGGGAACATCCACTCTCACAACATATTGGTGCTAAATTGTAAGAAATAGTTACTACATTTCCATTTTTATTTTTGTTTAAAGCATGGATGAAACATTTAAGTGTACAAAAAATCGATATCATAGCCTATTTTCGGTTTTAAATTTCACAGGCATGGCCCATTTAGTTGGATTCGATGACATGTAATGGTTGACCAAAGGATTTTCTACTTCATTTGCTTCCTGACAAAAGCTGCAACCATTCACTACTAGGAGCAAATGTGTGAAAAGCATGTGAAATGTATGTGAAACTCATATGAAAATAGTTCAGGCATATGAAATTTGGTTTGAAAAGGGATTCACATCAAAATCTATTGTTTCACATGTGTGTGAATTCATCAGTTAATGTGTGAAATAAGAAATAAGTTTAAAGTTAAGTGCAATTCAGCATGTGAAACACCATGTGCAATAGTGATCTGTTTATATACCATGTGAAATAACCGTGTGAAAGAATGTACCATGTGAAATAAACTTGCAAATACATGTGAAAATAAGTTAGGCATATGAAATGTAAAATTAGTAATTAATATGTATTACACACCTCCAGCACAGAAGAAAGGTTTCACTTTACATGTGTAGAGAATTGAAGAAATTATAACTTTACAATGACAAGTCAGTGGATTGGAGACGTGCATAAAAATATTAATTAATGCTACACCCACATACATTTCAAGTTGATCAAGCTTTTAGAAGTGGGAAGCACAAACCATCCTCAGAGGGGCAATGTGTGCAGGTAGAGAGACTGGGAATAAATGAGCCATTTTGGTCAGCAGGCATACCACTGCAGGCTCATGTAACGAATGTTTCTTTTTGGCGGGCAATTGCAAGTTCATTTTGCAAGCAGTACATTTCTTGAAGATTTCAGTTTCTTTTTAGCATAAAATGGTGGATTGAAACAACGAAATAGTGATTACTACCGCTCTTAAACAGGTAAGCTGAAGTTAAAAGCAAATAGTAAAAGATTTGCTTCAAAATTCATAGATATACCATGTGCTTTCTTCCTGAGAGCTAGCTGATTACCATCGTTCTCAATGTAGTTGAGCTCTGTAGTTAGCCTTTGCCATGGCATGTTATTGTCCTATTTTACTGAATTAACAGACAATTAAAGCTAGCTAGTACTGAGACTGATATCAGTGCCTTTTCATGATGACTGATTCATTTTAAAATCTGTTCTTGCCTTACCTTGTTGTACATGCATGACCTTGTTTTGAATGAAGTTGAAAGAACCAATTCATGAATGAGCTAGTAAGGACCAATTTTTTCTCAGAGGCATGATCTTTTGTTTTGATCTGTAGATGTTTAACTCAGCTGTTGTGGGGCTCAGGAATGCAGCTTCAGACTGAGTCAGTCAACAAACTGCTTCAGTTCTTTAATAAACAGTGCAATGTATAACTTTAATCTAGCAAGAAACATGATTTTTAATTTTCTCCTGAACATTATTAATCATTCAGGTTGTTTTGAAACTGCAAATAAATGATAGCATATTTCTTTCATTTTGTCTGTACTCATTCTTGCAAAAGTAAAAACAGCTTTCACTGATAATCTCCATATGCAATTTAGTAGTATTTGGGGTATGATTATCTGGAGTGATATATATCTTATTATATCATCCCGGATCAAAATATTAAAATCTCTGCATGACTGTGTAAAAGCGTTTATGAAAGCTTTGTGAAATGCGTGTGAAAGGTGTGTGAAATTCATGTGAACATTTAATGTAAGGTGTGTGAATTTCATGTGAACATTTTCTGAAAACAATCCTTCAAAGTCATGTGAAATTTTTTTGACACTGCGTGAAAACACCGTGTGAAAAGGATAACATTTTTTCACATGTATTTTCACCCGCATTTCACATTAAAATTTTTCACACGTATGTGAAATAAACATGTGAAACCACTGTGAAAATAAATGAATATCATGTGAATAACGTGTGAAAATAACCACTTTTTCACACAGTTTTTTCACTTGCTTTTCACACATTTGCTCCTAGTAGTGATTACACTTCATCAAATCCAAAATGGCCACACTCAAAAAATTTAAAAGGGAAAATAGGCGATGATGACATCGATTTTTTTTGTACACTTAAATGTAATATCCATGTTTCAAAACAAAAATTTGGAGTATAGTAAATATTTCCAACAATTTAGCTTGAATTTTCTGTAAGAGTTGAGGTTCCCTTTAAATTGTCCCATCAAATACAAGCCCCAGGAGGCTTATACTTGGAAATTGGCATCAAATACATTATAAAACAAAGTAGAAACAGTACAGTAACACATAAATTTTCTTCCAACTCTAAAGTAACCCAATTGATTTAATTTGTAACACAAATATAAGCCCCTCTGGATACAAGCCTTTCAAAAACTAAGCCCCTCAAAAATGCCCTTTGAAAAATATAAGCCCTCGCAGGCACCACGCGAATGGGAAGGGATACTAAAAAAAACTCAAGTTACTAATTTCTATTTAACGTTTGACCGAAAACTGATTATTGTTGTTTTGAAACACCTCTATTTTGTTGCTGAAAGTATATATTAATTTCAGCACACCTTGTCACATTTTAAGGGCATTTCCAGCCATTTCATTTCCCAGTTGACTCACACTGACACGTTTGAAATTGCAAACTTGCTGCGCGGGTCCCGCCTCAGGGGCTTACTTTTGGAATTTTACCATTATCTGGTCAGATGGCTTAAACAAATCACATCCTATTCTTGTAACACTTCATCTAGTCCTCATTACACAAAAACTAAGACAAATATATCAGCTAAAAGGGGAACTGGTTTAAACAAATAATGTGGAAATGTTGGCTGTGGTTGACCTTTTTTTTGATTGAAATGTATGTTGAATCCTTTCGATTGGACCCTTTAATTTACCACATGTTTTGCTTGCTTACAGTTGCAACCTCGGCAACAACACAGACACCAAGCACAGGTAACAAAACACTAGCATTTATCTTGAAATAAAATAGAATTAGCTTTGGCTTACATGTACATTATTACACTTGAATGGAGATGCTGAATTTTTTTTGAAAACAACAACTGATTTTTTTTGCAATAATTGCAACCTCTACAGTAACAGCAACAACAAGCCAAGGTTAAACAATATTTATTTAGCATTAACCAACATGACTAAATTAATTGACCAAACAACATTGATTTACAAGGGACATATTTACAATTTATTTCTAGTTTCTACCTACAAGTAGAGAAGGTGGAAAGCAACATAAATTTTCTAAATAAAGACAAGAGGCTACAATTAGCCTAATTAACTCGGGCTTGCAAAAAAAGTATTGTATCCCTAATTTAGCGCTAATAGAGAGAAGTCTATCTTTCTTACATCGGACGCATTGCGCTTAGCTTTTGTTGGAGTCTATTTCTTTGCAGTGTATATCTGTAGACACCTATCAGATCAACATAGTTATATCCCCCTAAAATTACAAAATTGCTTTACAGCTCAACCATTGAGAACAATAATGATAACACTTGTAAAAAATATTTATAAAATAAGAAGAAAAAAGCCCGCGATCAGTGCCACTAGTAGCAGTTGAACCCAGGCACAGTAACAATGACCTCTAGACCACTGAGGTTCAGCATAGCTAATGATGTAAACATAGGTCATGTATTTATTGCAAAAAAACTAAGCACACTTGTTTTCGCTTCAATGAATATTTCTGCTAAGGAAACGCTTATCAAACGATGCATAGACTTTAATGGAGTCTCGGTAAAATGTTTCACGGAGAAAAACTAATCTGTTTACAAATACGTCATTTGAAACATAAAGAGAGAGTAACGTTTCTGCAGTCAGTTTCATGTCACGCAAGTAAAAACTATAATCGCTTATCATTCGAAACTAATGTCCAGAAATTGAGATATTAAAGTCTCAGGGGTGTAAGATATCCCGTACTTGAGTTATTCAACAAAATGTGCCACTCAAAATTAGATTAGTACGGAGCTGCCACGGGGAAACACGGCAGTCTAATTCACAACATATGGAGGTCAGTTTGGTCAGTTTGGTCGATTTTGCAAACATTCGTATAGACAATTCTCTCAACATATAAGTCGTTCAGACTTCAAAGACACAAGGTGAATTGAAGGGCTGAGAGCATAAACTGCCTATGTGTAATTTTCGGCCGTTTTTTTAGTTCGCTTGGATTTGTCCAAATTTTTGCATGTGAACTGCATTTTGATTAAAAAAATTGTCCCGTATTTTTTTTCACCGATTTCTTTTTCGTTTTCGAGAACTAACGTATGCAAACAAAACAAAAAACACCTAAAACTACACATAGGCAGTTTATGCCCCCAGCCCTTCATATGTCTGCCTTATTAACATGCATGAAGCAATGCCCAAGGGTATTCTTTATGCGCAATGTGCCTTTTTGACTCATAAACAGCCCACAAGATGCCCATCCGACTTGGAAATTGTCGACCTTTTTAAATGCAGCACTTATTACCAGTGTTTTGCTTACTGATAGTGCTCAAGAAGCTTCCTTAGCTGGAAAACAGTGCGCAACATTCTGGTTTGACTTAAAAACAGCGCAAAGTAACCTTGGTTAACCTTAAGCCAGCGCGCGTAGATTTTGTCCGACTTGAAAACAGCACTCAAAAGATTTAGGGTTATTGTTAAGTTTAGAGTTAGGGTTAAAATTAGGGCTAGGGTTAGAGTTAGGGTTAGGGTTAGAGCTAGGGTTACGGTTAGAGCTAGGGTTAGGGTTAGAGCTAAGGTTAGGGTTAGAGCTAGGGATAAGGTTCGGCCTAGGGCATTGCAAACGTTAACGTTAAAGTAAGCGGCGTATTTTGAGTCTCGCACAGGTTTCTTGGTTCCTCCGAAATGAAAAGAGCGCACAGGTTTCTTGGTTGATTCTTATTTCTTTCGGGAAGGCTTTGGCCGATGTAAGTAAAGTGTTGAAGAGGGTGTTTTGGTTGAAAACGGCATACAACAGGATCGGATTTGATTCTAACTCAGTGCTTAAAAAGCTTGCTGTCGGCTGAGAAATAGAATAAAATATTAAAGAAGGCTGTTTTTATTTGAAGATAGCTTTTGGCTACTACCAACAACTTCTGTTCGTGAGCAAGACCGAAAATTTGAGTTAACGATGTTCAAGGGCAAAATTAAGAGTTAAAAGAGTAAGCTGTTTCCCGTCGGTTCCCGCTTCGAAACAGAGATTTGACTGGCGCTTCGCGTGCTTTGGTCATTATTGAAACGATTTTGAAGGGTTCATTTTCTTCGTCAAATGGAACCAGTGGAATGAAATTCGTATCACAAATCAACGTAAATGACGACAGTGAAAAAACTGGAACAAAATACTTAACTAGTTTTGTTGGCTTCAAGACGTAAATATTTGCATAAGATGTGAAATTTAATCCGTATCGTCTGATCCGTAACACGACGACTTGTTAAAATGTCTCGCGTGCAAATACGTTTTTGCTGGTGGTTATCTCGCTTGAAAATACGTTTTGCTGATGTTTACAAGCCTCCATAAAATCAAAATAACCGAGCTGATCGACACAAAACTGATTTATATGTTGAAATTCGGCAGCATGTCTCCCTGTGTTTACATAACAACTCGACGACCGACCACGAGTAATATTTTCCACGCGCGCCCATGCAACTTTTCCCTGGATTGTTTTCAAGATAGTCATCGAAAACGGACGGACTTCTCGTCATGCTGACTTCCCTCTCTCGGATGAATTCTCCGTAATGTTTCCGAATTTTGACGAACTGTTTCACGGCTTCGATGGCCCGCGAGACAGCGCCCACTTCGGCCGCAATGAATTGTGGGAATGTTATGCCCTCCGCGAGCGAAAGACACTCTGCAAACATCAGCCAGTTTTTTTTTTGCCCCTAACTCCAAAAAAACCTCTTCTTTTCGCAAATTCTAGCACGGCAACCTTTCACAAATGGACCAAGACTAGCAAATCCGAGCCGCTTTTGAGACCAGAGATGTTTTCAGAGTTTTTTTTCTGCCCGGCTCTTAATCTCTACTCCCAAACCGGAGAGTCAAATTCATCTCTCTCTTCATGGTTTGGCAAGCAGAGAAAACACGACTGGCTTCTTTCAGCCGTGTTAGACTTATGGATCTCAAGACTTCATGATGTCCTTCGATCACCGAGCGAACAGGCAAATTGACATAATTCGATTAAACCAAACAAGCTAGCGCGCATCGAGTCGGGAGCTTCGGCAAACACGTTGCGTAAGTACCAATGTTTTAACAGCCAAAACTTTTAGTCTACGTCACACTATGGAACAATCCTTTCTACCTGTCAATCATTTCATATCCAGTTTCAGTTTTACCCTTCAGTTACGAGCATTTGGCGCTAAGTTTTCAAATAAAGAAATAAAGAATACCCTTGGGCATTGCTTCATGCATGTTAATAAGGCAGACATAATTTATGTCTGCCTTATTAACATGCATGAAGCAATGCCCAAGGGTATTCTTTATGCGCAATGTGCCTTTTTGACTCATAAACAGCCCACAAGATGCCCATCCGACTTGGAAATGGTCGACCTTTTTAAATGCAGCACTTATTACCAGTGTTTTGCTTACTGATAGTGCTCAAGAAGCTTCCTTAGCTGGAAAACAGTGCGCAACATTCTGGGTTGACTTAAAAACAGCGCACAGCAACCTTGGTTAACCTTAAGCCAGCGCGCGTAGATTTTGTCCGACTTGAAAACAGCACTCAAAAGGTTTAGGGTTATTGTTAAGTTTAGAGTTAGGGTTAAAATTAGGGCTAGGGTTAGAGTTAGGGTTAGGGTTAGAGCTAGGGTTACGGTTAGAGCTAGGGTTAGGGTTAGAGCTAAGGTTAGGGTTAGAGCTAGGGATAAGGTTCGGCCTAGGGCATTGCAAACGTTAACGTTAAAGTAAGCGGCGTATTTTGAGTCTCGCACAGGTTTCTTGGTTCCTCCGAAATGAAAAGAGCGCACAGGTTTCTTGGTTGATTCTTAATTCTTTCGGGAAGGCTTTGGCCGATGTAAGTAAAGTGTTGAAGAGGGTGTTTTGGTTGAAAACGGCATACAGCAGGATCGCATTTGATTCTAACTCAGTGCTTAAAAATCTTGCTGTCGGCTGAGAAATAGAATAAAATATTAAAGAAGGCTGTTTTTATTTGAAGATAGCTTTTGGCTACTACCAACAACTTCTGTTCGTGGGCAAGACCGAAAATTTGAGTTAACGATGTTCAAGGGCAAAATTAAGAGTGAAAAGAGTAAGCTGTTTCCCGTCGGTTTCCGCTTCGAAACAGAGATTTGACTGGCGCTTCGCGTGCTTTGGTCATTATTGAAACGATTTTGAAGGGTTCATTTTCGTCGTCAAATGGAACCAGTGGAATGAAATTCGTATCACAAATCAACGTAAATGACGACAGTGAAAAAACTGGAACAAAATACTTAACTAGTTTTGTTGGCTTCAAGACGTAAATATTTGCATAAGATGTGAAATTTAATCCGTATCGTCTGATGCGTAACACAACGACTTGTTAAAATGTCTCGCGTGCAAATACGTTTTTGCTGGTGGTTATCTCGCTTGAAAATACGTTTTGCTGATGTTTACAAGCCTCCATAAAATCAAAATAACCGAGTTGATCGACGCAAAACTGATTTATATGTTGAAATTCGGTAGCATGTCTCCCTGTGTTTACATAACACCTCGACGACCGACCACGAGTAATATTTTCCACGCGCGCCCATGCAACCTTTCCCTGGATTGTTTTCAAGATAGTCATCGAAAACGGACGGACTTCTCGTCATGCTGACTTCCCTCTCTCGGATGAATTCTCCGTAATGTTTCCGAATTTTGACGAACTGTTTCACGGCTTCGATGGCCCGCGAGACAGCGCCCACTTCGGCCGCAATGAATTGTGGGAATGTTATGCCCTCCGCGAGCGAAAGACACTCTGCAAACATCAGCCAGTTTTTTTTTTGCAAATTCTAGCACGGCAACCTTTCACAAATGGACCAAGACTAGCAAATCCGAGCCGCTTTTGAGACCAGAGATGTTTTCAGAGTTTTTTTTCTGCCCGGCTCTTAATCTCTACTCCCAAACCGGAGAGTCAAATTCATCTCTCTCTTCATGGTTTGGCAAGCAGAGAAAACACGACTGGATTCTTTCAGCCGTGTTAGACTTATGGATCTCAAGACTTCATGATGTCCTTCGATCACCGAGCGAACAGGCAAATTGACATAATTCGATTAAACCAAACAAGCTAGCGCGCATCGAGTCGGGAGCTTCGGCAAACACGTTGCGTAAGTACCAATGTTTTAACAGCCAAAACTTTTAGTCTACGTCACACTATGGAACAATCCTTTCTACCTGTCAATCATTTCATATCCAGTTTCAGTTTTACCCTTCAGTTACGAGCATTTGGCGCTAAGTTTTCAAATAAAGAAATAAAGAATACCCTTGGGCATTGCTTCATGCATGTTAATAAGGCAGACATATGAAGGGCTGAGAGCATAAACTGCCTATGTGTAATTTTCGGCCGTTTTTTTAGTTCGCTTGGATTTGTCCAAATTTTTGCATGTGAACTGCATTTTGATTCAAAAACATTGTCCCGTATTTTTTTTCACCGATTTCTTTTTCGTTTTCGAGAAATAACGTATGCAAAAAAAAAAACACCTAAAACTACATGTACACATAGGCAGTTTATGCCCCCAGCCCTTCAATTGATGTCTTCCTATACGTGACAACAGGCATCATTCTTGCTGTTGTGAGTTGTTATTTATAGTTCACGCTTGCGCAGAAACGCCAGAAGTGCCTTTTGCGGATGAAACACGACAACGAAAAATGAAGCCCATTTTAAACCTCGGGCTTTTTACTAGCCCAAGTAAAATGTTAACATAATTAACATACAGTACCACCTAAATTTATCAGAATGAAATTTCAATTAATAAAGCCCTGTCAGACAGGTTAAAAAGGAACATGTTGTTATGAACGAACTGTATACACAGCCCTGTTATACATCCTCTAGACCTGTTTACACTTAGCATATCAAAGTTAAGTTTCAGGGAAATTAAGGGATTCAAAAAAGTTACTCTGATTTTGCTTGTTTGCAGTTGCAACCTCAGCAGTGGCCCAAACATCAAGCACAGGTATCACAACACTGTAATTCATTTTGACTTGATGTAAACAACTACCTTGAAATATTAATGTTTGATAAGATATAAGAATTGTGTATGCATCCCTGTTATGTTCCCTTTAAACCTGCTATACTTAGCAGTGGCATCAATTTCAAACTCAACCACTGGGGATTCTTGCTTTAAAATAAAAATTAAGTGGGCTGGTTGTTACAGTTTCAACCTCAGCACCAACAATAACAACAAGTGAAGGTAACACAACACTAGCTATCTTTCAGACATTTCCTAAACAGCTAAATTTATCAGTATGAAATGAATTACCCCTATCACCCGATAACAAAAATAAAGTAATATTGAAATATGAGACTGTGTACAATTCCTTAAAACCTTGACCACTGTTAGATGTTATAGTATATCACACTCAACCCTCAAATGGGTCACTCAGTTTTAAGAGGCCTTCAAAGGGGTTGTCGGGTGTTGCCTTGTCGCTCATTTATGACTCTGTCTCTTGCTTGTTTTGTTGGGGACAAATGTTGCTGTCACAAAGAAAACAAAGAGGAATGGAGAGCCAATTGTTGTGGTTGCAAACAGTCGCGCGTTTTCTGCCAATTTCTGTTGGCAGTGTTTGGGAGAAGGTTGTTGCCTGTTTTTGGAGCCATGCTGCTTGCCGCTTCTACCCCTTGGAAGGCCTCTTTTAAGGGAGATGTTGAATCTTTTTGTTAGCCTTTGATTTACCATTACCTTTGTTTTACTTGGTTACTGATGCAACCTTAGTGTCAACAGCAACAATGAGCTCAGGTGAAACAGCACAAGCACTATAACATAAACTTATCAGCTTGAATTTTTCTAAACAATAAACAGTAATTAAAATTCATCAAATGAATATGAACTGAATTTACTCGTACCAGACAGGTAGAAAATTAAGTTGTTTTTAAATGAAAGAATTGTGTACAAAATGCAACGCTCAGGTACACTTCCTCTAGACCTGTTTACATCAGGGAAACTGGTATTCAAAAAAGTTACTGTGTTTGGTCGCTTTGAATCACATGTTTGTATGAACATGTTGAATGCTTGTGATCACAACCTAAAATTAAATTAATCTACCATATGGATTTTGTTTGCTTATTATTTATAGCCGCTACCCTCATTTTAATTTATTTTGGTTTGACATACACAGCTTTGTGGGTTTGGTTTGCATTATTTGAATGGAGATGTTGAAGATTTAATTCCCTTTAATTCCAGTTTTTGAATGAACATGTCTATTTTCTATTGCCTGTTTACAGTTGCAACCTTGCCTGTACCACAGGCGACAGCAAACATCAAGCACAGGTAATTTCCTTTGTAGCTTTGGAAGTACCGATGGAAAAAAAAAAGGTTCGGTGAAATGATGCCTTAGTACACTTACTAGAGAAAATTGAAAAGGTTAATATAATCTATCTGACTCTAATGCTAGTCACTCACTAATTTGCTTGTTGAAAGTGCACACATGGACATCATGGTCATACTTTTGAGCATTTGTGGTGATCATAGTTGTAAACAGTTCTGCAGATGAATCTGGAGGTAGATTAACAATAAAATCAGCCATTAATTAAAATTACCATACAGTTATCCGAATTCAATACAAGAAAGGGGAATATCAAATAAATACTGTACATAAATTATGTAAACTGCCATTAAATTTGTATATATATCGACTGCACCACCAATAATGAAATACACACTTTGTTGCAATTGTTATACTTAATATAGATCCCTTAAACTCATGTTAGTGCCTAATTTGTCACTGTTCACTTCTTAGCTGTTTCCTAATGCTTGTTTCCCTGTTTCTCGCCTCTTTCCATTATGGTTGTGGTCTTGATAAATAAATATAAAGACAAAAATTCATTTCTTTCCAAACATGTCAAAATTATGTGGCCCTTAAACCTGATTGGCTCACTGCTGCTACTCGTATCACTTCTGATAAATGATTTGAAACTGAGGATGACTACGTTGAAGTATCCCAAATTATTCAAAGCAACTTAAAGTTTAAATATTAACAACATATCACCACTTACCAATGTTACAATACAACAGTTACTGTATATTTAAGGCCAGACATAGTCTCATGTAAAAGAGTGTAACTTCTTTAACTGACAACATATGGTTCATGGTTCAAGACAATGATGACAATGATGACCTGTTGATACCTGCCTTTTATGAAGACTCTACAAACGGTCCGGGTGCATCATAACTTATTCACAAGACATACTTAGCATAGATAGGGAGAACATACAATGAGTGTGGAGACCATTTTAAAGTGGTAGGGCTAAAACATCTGGTCAAATTCAAGTGACAAAAATCAATTCAATAAAAAAATGGTAGCCCCTCACCCAATTGTGCAGTCCCTGAAATACCAGTATTTAATTATACATCATTCTAACAATTCCTGTCACTGTACTTAACTTTATCTCCATTTTCACCAGCAAGTTCAAGTTTGATCTTACCAGTATGCTCCTTTAAATCAGCTTTAAATTAAAACTTCAGATCTAGGTAACCCTCCAAAAACAAGACTGTATTTTAAAGGTAACAATTATGACACTAATTTGACTTTGCCTTTTTTTTCCCCATTTTAGCCAGCTTTTTTTCTTGTGGTGTTGGTAAGCTGGATTTTGTTGTGTCTTTGCAGCCAGTAAAGTGTATCCAGTATTCCTGGGATGTGTCCCTGGCTTAAGTTGGTGCAGTGGGGCCTGTCCATATCATTTTTGTTCAAAGCGCCAATATCAATCCACATACATAATTATTCTTCTCATCATTCCTTGCAAGATAGCAGTAAATTGGCAGAATGTATTCAAAGAAAACAATAATTTTTTATCATGAAATGTAAATCTGATTGCTTGTCACCAATGCAGCTTGAAGCATTATAAGGTTACGTTAGACAACCCAAATTACAAAGAGCAAAGATGTCATTAAAAAGGTGCTGCCTTATATATTGCATTTGATTAACACATACAACCCATACAGAAACCTGTAGCTAAAAATTGAAAAAAAAAAAAAAAAAAAAAAACAGCCATTACCATGCATGCCCTTGCAACAGGGTTACAGACGAAGTACTGTAATAATATAAGCAAAGCTACTAATCAATGTTATTTTTAAGCTGGGACAATTTTGGAAGATCTTATCCAGTGGGAGTCTTCAGCAAAGCTTGCAAAGGTATATGTGTTACATGTATGTCAGAGATTAACACATGGAAGGAAACATTAACAAACTAGCTTTTTATTATGTATTGAATTAATCCCCATTCTTCATAATTATGACAAAAAGTGTATTCAGGGTTCGCACGCACCTTGAAAGTCCTTGAAAGTCCTTGAATTTGAAAATCAAAATTCAAGGCCTTGAAAGTCGGGGAAAAGTACATTCGATCCTTGAAAAACCTTGAAATTTGCTGTTTGACTGTTTCCATTTAGTGGAAGAACTAGACTTGAACAAATCTGGCAGTTATCCCTTAAACCTAATCATCTAGTATCACATTCGAATGGCATTTTTTACTGGATGGAGTGCTTGAAAAATTGGAGTTGTGCCCTGGAATGTCCTTGAAAAGTCCTTGAATTTTTAGTCCAAAAAAAGAGTACGAACCCTGTGTGTTGAAAAAAGCTTGAAAAAAGAGTCAATTAACTTACCGTAACCCATACCATGCTTGTGATTTCCAATTAAGGCACTGATTCATTTAATATTTGCTATTATATAGTTCCATACGACCAACAGGACAGAGAACATGAGGTGGCATGGTGTGAGAACATGTTGTTCCTGGAGGGGCAAGACCCTGAAAACAACACAAGTCTCCCACTATTTTTAAGTTTGACATATTGTGAGGTTAGTGGTGAATACAATATTAGTGTACCATACAAGAGTTTAGTATAATGGCATAACATAGACTAACTTAAAGGCCAACAAAAGTTTGTAGGTTCCTAACTTTGAAACCTTAATTTAATACTACATTTTAAATGTTTTTTGAACATTTTACATTTTCTTTCAGGGAGTTTGTTCTACAGGGTCCACCTCCTAAACTCCCTTTTTGGGGGACATTCTTTGTGTAATGGTTTTCATTTTAAATGCCTTGAATAAACTGATGTATGTATGTGAATTATTTTGCAAAACAAATCCAATTCTGATCAGAAAAAAAGGTATATCTGTAGGAAACAAAAACAAAACCAGCAAATTGATGATAAATTTATGATTAAATTTTTTTATTGGGATAATGAAATTAACATCATTGAAACTTTTCTACTAGATGTGCCACCAGGCAAATACAGACAAGTGCCTGATGATGCTGCTTGTGTTGAAGGAAGGTGACAACCTTCAACATGTCAAAAGGTAATTGAGGAAATAATATTTTAATGCTATATCTTCACGGACACTTGATAGACTGTCTGAATGCCCATCAAACTGAAATACTGATGTCAAGCAGTGACTTTCAACTTTGTAATTATATAAATGCTCAAAGTGGCTAGTCATACCAATGTAACCTCTGACTGTGAAATGTTGGAGTTACACATCACTTCTACGCCCCTTCCCTACGCCCCACCCCCTCCCAAACCTTTCTGTGAAAGGATATATTTATTACAAGAAATTTTCTCTTAAAATCAAAAGATTCCTATATTTTGTTTTTTGTTTCTCTCTTTCTTTTTATTTTTGTTTCACAGACTGCTCACCTTAGTTAAAAATGAGCCAAATGTATATTACTGGTTAAATGTCTGGCAGAAAATAATTAACAACACCAACTAATCAACGGTAACATAAAATAGTAAATCGTTTAAACCCAGGAGTCATATCAGAACTAAGTGAAGCACGATTGTCCAGGCAAGTATAGTCCTGAGAAGGACTATTTGTGATGACACTGACTGAAATTTCAACAACCTGAGTGGAAGTCATTGGCAGAGTCAAGTGATTTGCATCGATCAACATCTACTTCACTTTTAGCTGTACTGATTATAACATGAGGACTTATGGTGCCAGGGCGTTCGCCACCTCCACCCCTGAACTTTGGATTAAGCTACCTGATGAAATTAAAGCTATTGACAATTTAACAACTTTTAAATCAAAGCTTATCACCTATTTTTAATATTTATTTCAAAAGTTAATTTCAATCTAAATTTTATTTCTAATTTTTTTTACTATCATGTGTATACTATGTAAAGCGCATAGAGCTGCTGTATATGCGCTATATAAAAATGTTTATTATTATCATGTAATGTCAGGAGATGGTATAAGTATTCTGGTCATTGATCTGATTGGTCAACAAAGTCGTGATGTTATTGGTAGTCTGTCAGATAAGCCGTGGTGTTATTGGCTGTGAAGACTGTAAACCATGATTGTTCGATCTGTCTTTTGTTAGTCAGATGTCTGCAGGTGTTTTGTTGGTCAAACAATAGACAATCCGACTTTTAAGTATTCCATACCAACAATCAGACTTTTCTAACCTATTGATTCCATATTTTTTTGCCAGTAAAAGATAAATTCGGCAGAGAAATGAAAAGATCAGAGGTGTTTGTCCTGGTGCCCACTAAGGATCAGCCCATTTTGGTGGAACGCTACTGTGGTAAGCCACTGAAAGACTTACTTGTCTATTAATTCAAGTAATCTAGTGTTTTGATGAAAATACTGCAGCCATGACAAAAGAATGTGCCAGTAGGTCTCACTTCTTACACTTACAGACAATTCCTTAGATTTAACATTTGCTGTTCATGTAACTCAGATGCAAGCAACTGAGCACATTAAGTGGCAAGTTCACTTTTGCCTTCTCTATGATACAACACGGTTTAGTTCCCTGATTAACTTGCAATTATAAGATTATCTGCATGCATCACAGCATTCAGCATTCAGCTTCCAGCTTGAAAAACATGGAGGAATTGCATTACAAAGTGTCCACATGTTGTGTTTTGTCCATGAACAACACTCTGCTATAATTGTGTAAATAATAATATGAAATGAATCATGAACAAAGTATAGCAACACAGCTGTTACTGGCCTTCTCATCACCATCAGTTAAAATGATAATAATAGTAGTAATGTGAATGACATATGAAATAAATCATATATGAACTGCGGAAATGAAATCAAATGAAGAATGATCCTCGCAGTTGTGAACGCAATTTATGCAATTGCGAAAAGAAGCCTGAAAAAATTTCAGGACTTCAACGGGGTTTGAACCCGTGACCTCGCGATTACCGGTGCGATGCTCTAACCAACTGAGCTATGAAGCCACTGACGTTGGGAGCAGATCAATTGTGGGTTCATATGTTCCCGTGAAAGAAATGAGTGTGAATGACATATGAAATAAATCATATATGAACTGCGGAAATGAAATCAAATGAAGAATGATCCTCGCAGTTGTGAACGCAATTTATGCAACTGCGAAAAGAAGCCTGAAAAAAATTCAGGACTTCAACGGGGTTTGAACCCGTGACCTCGCGATTACCGGTGCGATGCTCTAACCAACTGAGCTATGAAGCCACTGACGTTGGGAGCAGGTCAATTGTGGGTTCATATGTTCCCGTGAAAGAAATGAGTGTGAATGACATATGAAATAAATCATATATGAACTGCGGAAATGAAATCAAATGAAGAATGATCCTCGCAGTTGTGAACGCAATTTATGCAATTGCGAAAAGAAGCCTGAAAAAAAAATCAGGACTTCAACGGGGTTTAAACCCGTGACCTCGCGATTACCGGTGCGATGTTCTAACCAACTGAGCTATGAAGCCACTGACGTTGGGAGCAGGTCAATTGTGGGTTCATATGTTCCCGTGAAAGAAATGAGTGTGAATGACATATGAAATAAATCATATATGAACTGCGGAAATGAAATCAAATGAAGAATGATCCTCGCAGTTGTGAACGCAATTTATGCAATTGCGAAAAGAAGCCTGAAAAAAAATCAGGACTTCAACGGGGTTTAAACCCGTGACCTCGCGATTACCGGTGCGATGTTCTAACCAACTGAGCTATGAAGCCACTGACGTTGGGAGCAGGTCAATTGTGGGTTCATATGTTCCCGTGAAAGAAATGAGTGTGAATGACATATGAAATAAATCATATATGAACTGCGGAAATGAAATCAAATGAAGAATGATCCTCGCAGTTGTGAACGCAATTTATGCAATTGCGAAAAGAAGCCTGAAAAAATTTCAGGACTTCAACGGGGTTTGAACTCGTGACCTCGCGATTACCGGTGCGATCCTCTAACCAACTGAGCTATGAAGCCACTGACGTTGGGAGCAGGTCAATTGTGGGTTCATATGTTCCCGTGAAAGAAATGAGTGTGAATGACATATGAAATAAATCATATATGAACTGCGGAAATGAAATCAAATGAAGAATGATCCTCGCAGTTGTGAACGCAATTTATGCAATTGCGAAAAGAAGGCTGAAAAAAAAATCAGGACTTCAACGGGGTTTGAACCCGTGACCTCGCGATTACCGGTGCGATGCTCTAACCAACTGAGCTATGAAGCCACTGAAGTAGTATAGTGTTTGGGGGTACCAGATCAAAAATTAATCAAATGGAATCACATACTGATTTAGGGGGGTGTTTTAGCAAAATGATCTCGGATTTTGGAAAAAACTATAGTTATTTTATTTTTGATCTCGTATAAAAATGCGTGACTTTCTCGGAAAAATCACCAAGCGTGACATTCTCGGAAAAACAGGAAATGAGTCATCGCCTATAGCTATTATTTCTCACGTGGAACCATCCGATGGTTTATAAAAATAAAATCTCATATAATAGTATAGAAATGAGTTGTAATTCAGTAATTCACAATGAATTGAAAAATATGGGAGAATTGTCATGTTATTTTTGTGATCAGCTATTGGTCAAAGTTGTTAAAAGTGTGAAAGCACCTTGCTGTGATAATCAGAAAATGTTTAACGATAATGGTGAAAATGTTTGTCTAAATTGTGGTTCAGTTCATGGTTATGATTATTGTAAAGAGTACGTTGACTTTCATAATAATATGTATAAAATAAAGCGAAAATCTGTATATCACCGGAAGTATCATTGAAAATGTAATAAATAAAATACGTTGTAAGAATGGACTTCAAATTTCTGTAAAAGATAAGGGTAAAATATTGAAAATATTCGAAGAGATAGACACTGTCCTTCCTTTAGTGAATAAGAACCGTAAAAGGATGATAAGTACGAAATTTATTCTTAAGCAAATATTTTCAATGCTTGATCTTCCATTTGATGAAATAATAGTTACTAGATCAAAAAAGACGCTTGGATTTTATGATCGATATTGGGTTGACATTCTAATGTTGAGATTTGATAAGATTATTCGTATTATCAAGCAGTGAATTTTTCATCATATTTCTGTAGGTACTTATCAATAATTGGACTATTGTCAGTCACATAATCATCGATATTCTTCATTGAGATTTGTATACTTGAAGAATCAAAATCACCACTTCTCAACTTGTCTTTTATTGAATTGAGTAGATGTTGATAGCTTTGATAAGCATATGTGCAATTTTGGATATGCTTTTTCGTTGTTCTGTCATATATATATTTTATATTATAATTCTCTTTGATACGCAATATATTAACCCGGAAATCTGACCACATAATGGAGATCTTTTCATCCATTTTGGTGTAAGGTTCTTTGGTATGACATATGTGTACCCTCGGTCTAATGAATAATGGTCATAAAACCGACCAAAAGCATCATGCAAAATGCTGTGCGAATGTAATATGTATGACGGACTGAATATTGTTTCCAATAACTGTGTAAGGCAGCCATTGCCAGGTCCCATTAGACCTATTTCGTTGTTATTTAGTTCGAGGACGTCATTCACTGATATGAGTACCACGAAATTTTTATGGTACAGATATTGATACACTAAAGCTGATTTTATTATGACGTCGTTAACACTGTTGTGTTGTTGTTTGGTTTCTTCAAAAAAGTAGTTGACATATTTGATTACTTCTTTTATCATATATTATATCATTTTATTAATTTCGTTTAAAGATCAAAATAATCTTCTATGAAACGAAACATATTTTTTAATTCTATATCAGTTAGTGATTTTTGCCAAACTGAAAAACCATAAAGATCCATTTCACTAAAATTAACTGCCGAACCATTATTATTGTCAATTTGACACCCAATAAACATTTTTTGTGGGTTTCCTGACAATGTTGCTGAAATTGATCCTGTTCCAACTGGACTCATTAATGAAACACCTCTGAAAAGTTCAATATTTTGGCCATTGACTCGAATAGTCCAAACTTCAATGTTTCCAGTGAGATTTGTTAAAAAAGAAATAGAAAGTCTTCCATTTTGTGTAGAACCGAAATCAACATAACATACTCCACCATTCCATGGCAAATGGACACCAAATCGAACATTACCCTGACCCCACTAAAATTGTGATTGACCCCTAACTTCTTTTGTGTTAACAACAAGCATAACAGTGCAAGTATTTCCACTTTGTCCAGCAACTTTTGAAACATCAAATGAAGCATTTTCCAAATAGTCATCATCACCATCAAACCGCAAGAAGAATCTTTTTTTCACGGAATCCCTCAAAAGCAATGGTTTTTTAGAATTAGTTGTTTGTGAGAAAGCAACATTATTGACAGGATCCAGCCAACTTGAAACTCTATCATTTGCATCAGCTGTGACAACAGTCAAAGACGGAATCAAAGCAATTGAAATCCCATCAAGAACTGGTATACCAGGAAGAGCATTTGAAATGATAAAAGCTGCTCTATCTAATTTTAAATCAAGTTGTTTTTTTGTTACACAGTCATCATCTGATGTTCCTTCATCAACATTTGTTATTTTATTGCCAGCGAGATCTAAATCAGCAACCATTGATTGTGTTCCATCTCGAAGTAAAGTTTGACCGATACTGCTTTTGGATGCAAGATTGGTGTCAACATATGATTTATTGACAAGATCTGCTGGGTCATTTCCAATACCATGTGCAGTAATAATGAAACCTCCCATGTCTAGATTACCAGTCATATTGACGGGCCCATCTCTTTCAAGAAATGGTGAAAAATCAATGTCAGAAATTTCACTATCAACATAACCCTTTGTGGCAACATCATTGTTTGATTGTGGATGTCCGACATTAGTCAATTTTTTGTTTTCGATATCATGATTCCCATCTTGTGTCAATTTAAATCCATTTCCATTATCACCTTTATCACCTTTAGGACCTTTTCTTATATCATCTTGATTTGGTAAATAATTGAATATTCCCATATAATATTAATTTAGATTAATTCATGACTACTTCTAATGTGAATGTCATGTCGAATGCTTTATCATTTGGATGAGAATAATCAATTATAAAATAGCCTCTCGATAGTGATTTGTTGACGTTAACCGTTGTGATGTTTCTACTCATAGAAGAATGTCTGTATTCGAAAATAGTTGCTGGTAATGGCAATAACCCAGCACCTTCATTCTTTTTCTTGAAGTATAACATTCCGGGTTTTGTTCCTTGTATAATATACATTTTCTTAATATAAAAGTTATTATTATGAATGACTAAATATTCAGCGCCATTAATTAATACAGGCTTTAAAGTATTCTTATTATGTCCTTGATTGGCTTCAACAAAGCAATTTAAATATTGTATTTGACCAATTATTCCATTCCCATTTAAATCTAGATCACCTCCCAATTTTGGCTGATAGAGAGCAAATTCTCCGAGATCGAGAGCTGTTTCCATAATTACACCTGTAACACTTGATCGAAATAGATTCAAACTATTATTATGGATTCTATAGCCATTTAGATTTAAATCACCACCGAGTTTTGCCTTACTTATAAGAAAGCTGTTCATATTAATATTATTTAGCATTGTCAATTCACCATTTTGACCGTCAAATAAGTTTGATGAATTATTAATCAAAGCATGTCCATTCAAATCTAAATCAGTTTGTAATTGTATTTTTTCATTCACAATTTTATAAGCTTCTGTGAAGTCGTAAACACTTGATGGAACGTCTGCAGCTTCAAAATCAATACCATATACAACACAAGGAACTTTGTACTTATTTGGATAAGTTGGGTTAGCATTAATATGAATCGTACAATATAAATATTCAGGTGGTGAACTTACAGATGGTTTTTCAATCCATAACAAATATCTTGAATGATCTTCGTTTCTGTTATCAAATTTTCTACCTACTGTTCTATGAATTGTAATTCCACCAGTTGTACTGAATGTTACGGTACTAAGATTCATTCCTTCATAATCGGGAAATAGCCATTCAAGGATAAAAGTGTATTTTCCATCTTTTATTGTATACATATTAAACCCAATTCTCGCTCGGTATTTATGGTCAGCTTCTTTATTCAAGTCTACATCAATGACCTTTTTTGAAATCATATGTGGTGAACGAGGTAAATTAATATATCCATTAACTTTCAAGCCATATTCAGTACTAACTTCATCGATATCATTCATCAAATATTTGAAAGCATTCTTTGGATGAGAAGCAGATGAAATATGACTTTTTTCTAATTGATCTAAATTTACGGCATCGGTTTTATTTGTTCCTTCTTTAAAGTTAATGATTTTATGCCCTCCAAGTTTTAAGTCTGCTGTCATTGTGTTTGTACCGTTCAATAATAAAGTGTTTGCTCTGATGGTATGTGCAGCTCGATTCAAAACTCTGAAATTCACCGCATCGCCCTCATTCTCAATGTCTGCTAAATTCGTCAATTTATTTCCACTCATCGACAAATCGCCATACATCGCAGTCGAACCATCTCGTCGAAGAAAATATTCGTCGGCATATCTTTTTGTCGCCGCATCATCTAAATTGACTGGTGGAGCAAGATCAATAATGGAGTTGTTGTTCATGTTCAGGTTTCTCTGTGCGATTGCATCAAGTTTGGTTTGCAACCCCTGGTCCACATAACTTTTGTTTACAGCGTCTTTCGGGTTTGTGGGGTTATCCTGCAGGTTGAGGATTTTGTTTAATTTCATGTCAACATTACTACCAAACGCAACATGACCGTTTTCAATTTCATAAGCTGGGTCATGGACAAAGTAAGACAAGTTGGTATGAAAGCCATAAGCTCCATAAACAATGATATGTGTTTTGGTGTTAGACGAAGGAGCTGTGCTGGAAAGTTCCACCTCTATTGCCGCTTGACCACCACTTGTTTTTTCGATTCGGAAAAGCTTCTTCATATAACCATCAACATGTGGAGTTTTAAGAAAAGGTTTTTGTAATGGTGGTCCAACCTCACGTAAGTTTATAGTCTTAATGGACAATTCAATTGTGGCACTTTGAGGGTTTGAGGGTGAGTAAAACTCAACAACAAATGTGTATGGAGCGTCACTCATTGATGAAAGATCAAAACGAATTTTGGATGTGAAGTTGCCACTCTTGACAGTCCAAGCCAAGGATGACTTATTGATATGGTATGGCGATCTATTGAAATTCTCTATTTGTAGGTTGTTCATATTTTGAACTGCTGTAGACTTTGATATGTCTTTCAACAGAAATGCAAAAGGGTCACGTTGAGAACCAGATGCTGAAAAAACAAGGTCATCAACATATTTTTTATTGACTACATTGCTTCTCGGGGTGTTGTTGCCGACATCTTTCAAATTTTTGATTGCAAACCCATCCATGTTCAGATCACCCTCAGCTGGGTCTGTTCCATCTCTTTTTAAACAGCTTGCAATTTGAGAGTCAACATAGCTTTTGTTTGTTGCGTCAAGAATGTCTTTGGGGTAACCCATTCTTGTGATAAGGTTTTCCCCCATGTCCAGGTTTCCTGTCATTTCAACGCTTCCATTTCTTTTCAAAAAATTATTGTTCACATATTTTCTATTTACAGCTGAATAACCGAATCTTGGGTTATCTGGTATGCCAAATAGATCATTTCTATTCATGCTGACAGGTCCAAGAATCACACCACCTGTATTTTTGTTAAAGAAATCAGCTGTTTTATTATCAACGTACCCCTTTGTGGCTGTATCATTATTTGCAGTTGGTGCTGCTACATTAGTCAATTTTTTGTTTTCAATGTCATAATTCCCATCTTGTGTCAATGTGAATCCATCACCTTTTGAACCAGTATCACCTTTATCACCTTTAAGACCTCTTGGACCAATTGAACCCGTATCACCTTTTTGTCCTCTTGGACCAACTGCACCAGTATCACCTTTTGGACCAACAGAACCAGTATCACCCTTATCACCTTTTGGACCTCTTGGACCAACTGCACCAGTATCACCTTTTGGACCAACAGCACCAGTATCACCCGTATCACCTTTTGGATCAGTTGGACCAACAGAGCCAGTATCACCTTTATCACCTTTTGGGCCAGTTTCACCTTGTGGGCCAGTTTCACCTTGTGGGCCAACAGAACCAGTATCCCCTCTATCACCTTTAAGACCTCTTGGACCAATTGAACCCGTATCACCTTTTTGGCCTTTTGGACCAACAGATCCAGTATTACCTTTGTCACCTTTTGGACCAGAAGGGCCTGCAGGGCCAACAGCACCAGCAGGTCCAACAGCACCAGTATCACCTTTGGGACCAGCTGGACCGGCAGCACCCGTATCACCTTTTGGACCGACAGCGCCAGCATCACCTTTTGGACCAACAGGACCTCTTGGACCTATCTCACCAGTTCCTGTTCCAGTTTTATCTTGATTTGGTAAATCATTAAAAATTCCCATATAATATTAGATTAGATAACACCATAAAAGTTTCTCTTGACTGTTTTCATTGGTTTGTCAACGTAACAGAAAGAATAGGGTTTCTTGGTTGCTTCAATATACTTTTTCTTGTCAATTCCAAGTTCTTGGGATATAACATTTCTCTCTCTTGTCGATGGAAAATCATAAAGGCAGAAGTGACTGCAATTAAGTCTGACAGATTTTGGGCATCCATAGAAGGACTGTGTCAGATACATCACAGAACAATTTTTGTGTCTTCCCTGAATGAAATAACTGATTATCTGATCTTGTTTTTTGTCAGTAACGAAATCATCAAATACAACAAGTCGCTGCAAATCTGTGTATTGAATTTGTTCAACAGGCATAATTTCATCTTGACTGCAAATCAAAACTGGGTAACCAACTTGTTTGCTTATTAAATCCATGACTTTCTGCAAATATTTGTATTTATCTTGATCCAAGTTTTTGGCATATAGATGTATCTGATCGAAATATACCAAAGGTTCCATAATTAAATGCATGAATAGGGTTGTCTTTCCAGATCCAGAATTTCCATCCAATAACATTCTGAAGGTGTCATTTGGCATATATGGATACAACTGTCTGAAAGACTTGTTTGAATTCTGAATGATATCATAATTTGGAATTTCCATATGTTAATAGTTTAGATTAGTATTGTATATGGATATAGAACGTATGAAAAGGCTTCTCAAAAGTGGAATTGAAGCTGGAAATAAAACTAGAGAAGTTCGTGAGGTTATCAAGACTTATGAAAACAGAAAACAGGATGCTTATGATACAACATCAGAATTACTAAAACCCTCTATTGATGTCCAGAAGAGTGTGAAAGAAAGTGTTGACAAAAAACAGGATGAACTCATTGAACAGTTGAAAAAGAATCAAAAAGCCTTGACATCCGGTTTTGAAGATCTTATGCTATTAAACACATTATCTGAATCATTACCTGCAAAAACAACAACATTACCAATTGATTACAAACCTCAAATGATGACTGAAACAGAAGCACCATATAAGTCAAATCTTGATAAAGGTTTTTCACTTGATGAGGTTAAGGTATTACAGGAATATGAATTGTCTCCTCCAACAACAATTTTAAATAGGATAATGGATGGTACAATCGACATCGATGAGTATAACAGAAATATTGGTGAAATAACCAAACATGTTGGAAGACAAAAAGCTCATCTATCAACAACCCAAACAAATAGGGATAAAAATAAAGAAAAGATATATCAATTGACTCAAAGTAAAAAGACAAAAAGCTCATCTATCAACAACCAAAACAAATAGGGATAAAAATAAAGAAAAGATATATCAATTGACTCAAAGGAAAAGTACCGAAAAAGAATCAATGCCATTGAGGAAGGTGCACAAACTGTTGGTTCAGGCATGGGAAGGAGAAGAGGTGCAATGGGTTCAAGGGATGCATTTTTGGGTGACATGCTTTCAAGACTGCAGTTGCTTGGTGGATCTATTTCAGCCGGCAACAACAGCAAAAATGTTCAAAATGAATTCACAAAAATATTGCATACATTGAACAGACTGGGAATCCTGAAAACCGGTGAGTTGAATAAAATAATGATGAAATATCTAATGTAAAAGTATATGACAGAAATTTCATTACGATTCAACAGTAAAAACAGAGACAAAATTGGTGTTAGTAAGAGTCATGATTTTGAAAAAAGATTCAATACACCTCTTAAATTAACGAATGATTTAAAATATGAAATGGCTGTGAATGTCATCAATATGACATACAGTTGGTACAATATCAGAGATATTTTTGAAAATAATCAAATGAAATACAGCTATGACAAAGGTGTAAACTGGGAAACAATAACATTCGTTGACGGGATGTATTCATACGACGATATCAATAGTTACATTCATGAGTATATGAGAAAAAATAACCATGTACTGAATCCATCTGAAACAGACAAATCAAAATTCATGTATGGTATTAACATGTATTTCGTTTTGTCAACATATCGCATTTTGATTGAACTTAATGAAAACTATCGAGTGGATCTGAGAAATCTTGATTTCAGAAAACTTATCGGTTTCGATTCAAAATTAGTTTCAGCCACAGAATATGGAACAAATCTACCTGATATTACAAGAGGAGTAGATGAAATTTATATCAATTGTGATATGGTGATAGATAGCATTGTTGATGGAAATAGCACAAATACAATCGCAGTTATACCAGTCACAGATCTCGTCAGAAGTTTACCTTTCACTTACAAACCTCGTTTTCTTTCATGGAATCCTGTCTCAACACATTCAATCAGCTCAATGCGCTTTTATGTCACAGACTCTTCTAGAGCTCCAGTCGATTTAAACGGGATAGATTGGTATATTGAGTTATTCTTGAGAGGTGTGGAATTATAAAACCTAATAGTATATGAAACGGTTTGAGTTTAAAAAAATATGAACAACATGGTGAAGGTGTCATGACTGACATTATCAAAACAGTTGGGAAAAAAGCAGCTGAAAAAGCAGCCACAACAATTGGTGAACATGCTGGCAAAAAAGCTGGTGACAAAATCATAGAACTTTTGAAAAAGAGAAAAAGTGGAAACAAGAGTGGAACTGAGAGTGTGAGCCAGACTGGTGGTTTAATCAAAAGAAAGAGAGGCCGACCTCGTAAAATCAAATAACTTTTATCTAACACAATAATATATGTCAAACTATCGTGACTCAAAATATATCGAAAGATATGAAGACGTGGTGTTCGAACTAGAGACGGCACTTATTACTGTAGTAGCAAATAATGCTCATCAGAGGAAAACAGGTTACCGTTTCGTTGTTGATAACAGTGGAGAGACTACACCATTTGATTGGTACAATGCCCGTTTTAATGTTATTTTCAAAGAAAATAAGCTTGCAGATGGAGCTGACATTGCTGCTGCAGATCGAAATGGTATTGTTAATTCAGTTCACGCTCTTATTAACACCATTAATGTAAAAATGAATGGCCTTGATGTTTATGAATGCCGAGACGCTAACCAAGCCACAAATATAAAGTCTTTGCTTGAGTATTCACAGGGTTATGCTGTAAGTCAGGGAACCAATGAGTTCTTCTATCTTGACACCAGCAGAGGTGCTGAAAACAGAGTGGCACAAGCTGCTTATAACAAAGGATTCTCAGATCGTAAAGCTTTGCTTAATGATGGTGGTGAAATAAATGCAGAGATAGCATTGAACAGATACGGTTTTTTCAAGAGCTTTTGGGATGAACTCATGCCTAACTCAAAAGTAGAGGTGAACCTAACACTTGAGAGTGATGAAAATTTGATTTGGCAAGCTACTGATGAATGTCGTGTGGTACTAACTAAATTCCAGCTAATTGTTCCTCGTATTATTTTTAATTCTGCAGGAAAGTCCTTATACATGAGCAAGTATCTTGACAACAGAAAGTGGACTTACATGAGAGAAATGGTTGAGAGAGGCAATTCAACAAGACAACAGACTGCCAATTTCCGTATTTCCACAGGAATAAACAAACCCAGGCATGTTTTTGTATTCATCATCAATGATGCCAATAATTCGTCTCAGACAGCCAATAAATTTCTCTATAACACATTCTCAGTTGCAAATAACCAAACTTTGACTGATTGTTATCTTGAAGTTGGCAATGGAAATGATTATCCAGAGGTACATTATAAACCCTCAACGGAACCAACAAGAGTATTTAGAGATGTTTTGAAATATGTTCAAGCTGTAAATGATTTCAGTGAAAGTACCCTTCTTAACAGGGGCAACTTCGGTACAATATTCCCTTTCATTTATTTTGATTTGACGAAACAGAAACAGGATATCAAAGATGGAATGACAAAACTGACTTTCAAATACACTTTGAGTGGGGCAACAAATGCTGATTATAGTGTGTATGCACTGGTCCTCTATGAGCAGGATATTGAGATGAGAAAGACTGATGGAAAATTAATTCTGAGATCAATGTAAATTAAATAATAAATTAAATGAATAAATAAATTAATTAAATTAATTAAATGAATTAAATAATTAAATAAATTAAATAATTAAATTAAATGATTGTATTAAATACAATTTAGTATAAACATATATTATATGACTACTTATCATCCACATGGTGTGAGACTATCAAAAGGTCAGAAACAAAAGCTAGCAAAAGCTTATGCAACAAATTCACCTGTAACAATAAGGTTGACGTATAGTGAATTGTCTGGAAATGATCAACTAATGTTGACTAAGAGACAAATCAACAAACTGATTAAATCAAGTAGATCAGGAAAAGGTTCAGACATCAAGATATCAAAAAATCAAATCAGAAAAGCTGTTGTAGAAGGAGGTTCTCTTTGGTCCAGTCTTTTTTCACTTGGAACAAGACTATTGCCTTATGCAGGTAAAGCAGTAGCTAAAGCGGCTCCAGCATTGGCTACTGGTGCTCTGTCTTCATTAGCAAGTCTCGGTGTTGATAAACTATTTGGGAAGAAACAAAGTGGAGGATTTCTTATTCCTAATGCCAATTTATCCCAATTATTGAATGTAGGAAATTTATTGAATACGAGACAGATGGCAGATATTATTCAAAAAATGCAGTATGGTGGAGACGTTGTTATAAAACCAACAAAAACACAGATTGGAAATGGTATTGGAACAATACTCGCCAGTATTGGAATTCCTTTGGCCATAGAAGCAATTAGAAAATTAACTGGAAAAGGATTGCATGTTGAAAGCAGCCGTCCAAGACGTTCATTACCAGTTCATTTTCCAGATTCCATTGCAATAAATAAAAATAAAAGTGGTG
Organism: Pachyseris speciosa; assembly: GCA_016490735.1. Taxonomy (NCBI): domain Eukaryota; kingdom Metazoa; phylum Cnidaria; class Anthozoa; order Scleractinia; family Pachyseridae; genus Pachyseris; species Pachyseris speciosa. The sequence continues at coordinate 821,192 of JAEMWC010000266.1, forward strand.
GAAAACATGCTATGATTCCATGGCAATCCCCTCCTGTTTTTGGTACATGGGATAACCCAATAGGCATGGGAATGAAAAAAAAAAAGAAAAACCAAAGGAAAAGGACTTCTACTGGGCAAAAACAGTCCATTCAATTCAATCCCCATACTAGGAACCATTTTGTAAATAAACCCTTATCCAACTTTGATTTAATCAATTGGGTTAAAAAACTTGGAATAAAACATTTTAGAGGAGTATTTTCAAGAGACAATCTGCCAAACCTGATGAGAAACAATGAATGTGGAATAGTCAATCTCGACAGTCAGATTGGACCTGGTACTCACTGGGTATGTTATCGAATTGGTGATAGATACTGTGAATACTTTGACTCATTTGGTTTAATGATGCCAACAGAAGTACAGAAATACATGGCTACAAGTGGAAAACAACTTGAATACTCTGGTGATGAGATACAAGAAAGGGATTCAGTATTGTGTGGATATTGGTGTTTGTACTATCTTCTCGAGAGACAGAATGGTAAATCGATTCTGAACACAATACATAATGCTGATTTTGATCCCACAGACACAAGTGTCAATCACAGATTCATTATAGATTACTTCGAAAATATCTAACCTATTGGTATATGAAGTCTTATTGTGTGAAACAGAAGAAAGTCACTGAATGTGTACCAGGAAGTGAAAGATATCAGAAGACTAAAAATGGTCGAACTGTGATGAAATGTACTTGTGCTGAATGTGGAATCACAAAGACTAAATTTGTCAGAAATCGGGGAAACTAATTAGCCCGTCTAAAGGGGCGGGCATAGGATCAACATTATTAACAACTGGATTAGATTTGCTTGGTCATGCGGCTCCAATGATTGGTAAAAAGGCATTGCAAGCTGGAAGATATTACGCTTCAGAAGCTCTCAGAAATCCAAAAAATCAACAGTATTTAATTGACAAAGGACTTTCCCTAGCAAAGCCGGCTATTAGTTCAGTTGGAAAAAAAGCATTATTTGATTTAAGTACAAAAATACGTCCAAAGCGTGCTGACAAGAGACAAACCCATAAAACAGATATTAAAGGCATTGATTATACACGTGGTGGTGCTATTGATATTCATAAGGTTATTGGCAAGCTTCCTAAACCAAAAGTAGGTTGGACTCCAAGTAAGTATAAATATATGGGCCCTTATAATCCATTGGATGAACAACTGGAATATGATCCATTGACTGGAGAGGTGTTAAAATGGAATGTCCTACCTTACAATAAAGTAGATGAGATTGCAGCTTACCATGATATTTGTTATGACATGAAAAAAGACAAAGGTGATTGTGATAGAACAATGATCAATTCTCTTGATGCCATTCCTTATGGTGAAATGCCAAAATGGGGGCAAACAGCCAGATTCTTAATTGATAAAAAACAGAAACTTGGTCTCGGCATTTCAAAAAACGGAAAAAGCCGTCGAGTGAAGAAAACTGGCAAGAAAAATTAGCAGATGAATTACATGCACCCATAAAACGAAATTTCACTCGGCGGCGTGTGATTGTAAATAAAATTGATGAAATATGGGCAAGTGATCTAGTTGAAATGCAACAGTTCAGTAAATGGAATAAAGGTTATCGATATCTTCTTATGGTTATTGATGTCTTCAGCAAATATGGTTGGATTGTCCCATTGAAGGATAAGAAAGGTGAATCTGTCACTGAAGCATTCAAAACAATATTCAAGGAAGGCAGAAAACCACAGTATTTATGGGTCGACAAGGGAAAAGAGTTTTACAACAAACACTTGAAGGACTTGCTAGAGAAACATAGTGTACAGATGTACTCAACTGAGAACGAAGAGAAGTCATCAGTAGTTGAAAGATGGAATAGGACAATCAAGTCCAAAATGTGGAAGCAGTTCACTGTTCAAGGTAATACACAGTATTTAGACATGTTACCAAAATTAGTGAAACAGTATAATACCAAACATTCAAGCATAAAGATGACACCCGTTGAAGCATCTGATAAGAGGAATGAAGGAACTGTTTACTTCAATTTGTATGGTGATATGGAGCCATTAAAACAGAAACCGAAATTCAAAATAGGTGACAAGGTCCGAATATCTAAGTATAAACGGAATGTGTTCGACAAGGGCTATACACCAAATTGGACTGAAGAAGTGTTTACAGTTGATAAAATCCAATATACAAACCCAATAACATACAAACTAAAAGATCTCAACGATGAAGATATTGAAGGGAGTTTTTATGAAGCTGAAATATTGAAAGCCAGACAGGATGTATTCCGTATTGATAAAGTCATTCGCAGAGACTATAAGAAAAAACAAGCATTGGTGAAGTGGAAGGGTTACAGTGACGAATTTAACAGTTGGATACTATTCAAGGATTTAAAAGACATATTATAAAGAGAAAATTATCTAACATATATAAAAGGAGACCTACAGAATATCTGTTATTTGCTATTATGTAGCCAAGAATATTATTATTCCTGACTATATTTAAACACAGGCCGAAAATGAATTAAAAAATAAATTAATATAATATACAAATGCAAAAATATTCCTACGATAATAAAGAATTAGATGTATCAATAGATTGTTATCTTGATGACAACAATGAGATTTGGTTCAGAGGTAGAGACATAGCTTCTATTCTTGACTATAAAAATCCACAAAAAGCAATCAAGGATCATGTTTTATCTGATGATAGAATCTTAAGAGACCACAAAATCAGCATAAATTCACGATGTAACAAAACGTTACCTCGTGCTGAGGCCACTGATTCACGATGTAACAAAACGGTCCCTCATGCTGAGACCATTGAAAAAACTTTCAAATGTTTTTTTTATAAATGAATCAGGATTTTATTCACTAATACTGTCCTCTAAAAAACAGGAAGCAGTAAAATTTAAACATTGGGTTACATCTAAAGTGTTGCCATCAATCAGAAAACAGGGGTATTACAATCAGTCAATGACAGAAATAATAACATGCTGATGATTGAAAGTGACGATGATCTGCACTACAAGATTGTGTCATTCATCAGAAAGAAATATGAAGGTGCATTAATGGTGGCGGGATTAGGTGAAAATCAAATAAGCTCAAACATGCGAATGAGAAGTTATAAGAAAGGATATATGGCTGGACAGTGTGATTTAATGCTGATGAATCCCACAAGAAAACACAGTGCTCTTTGTCTTGAATTCAAAAGCCCAACAGGTGTGTATAAAGTGTCAGACAAACAGTCTGATATGAAGCTAATGTATGAGAAAAACAATTGTAAATACATCGTTAGCAACTGTTTCGAAGACTTAATCCACGAAATAACTAAACACATGGAAGAGAGCAAATTATACTTATCAAGAAGAGAAAGATATTTAAAAAAATAATTTATATAACTATATATAACAGAAGGTACAGTATTTGCTGTTATTTGCTCATGGTAGCCAAAAAATATGATTGTTTCTGGCTATATAAAAAAACATATTTAAAAACAAATCTATAGTTATTACATATGGAGAATAAGAATGTTAAAAGAGGTCGTGGAAGGCCTAGAGTTTTTACTGATGAAGAAAGAAGAAATCATAGAACCAACTACATGTTAAATAAAGAATGGTATTGTGATATCTGCAAGACAGGACGGAATTATACGCTAGCTGGGAAGTGGTCTCACTTGAAAACAAAGAAGCACATTAAAAATATGATACCAGCTATTGATGAGAGGGACATCAATTTTGTAATGAACGGAGCACGCAGAAACGATGCAGCAATAGTGATAAAGAAGGAATGAAAGTTCAAAGGATCCAGTTTTTGGATCACTTGAATTTTTTAAATATATAAAACACATTTAAAGAAATAGTGACTATAGAATAATATGGAAAAAATAATCGAAACCAATTATATGGATAAGAAGAGTCTCAAGAAACTGAGCAAATCTGAGCTCATCAATTTGCTGTTGAAGCAACAGAAGAAACCAAAGATCGTTATCGTGGATGATACAAAACCAATAACTAAAAAGGTGGTTCAAAAACCAACCCCAGCACCCCGAAGGAGTGTCAAGCAGATGGTTCAAGATTATGAAAACAACATAATTCCTCCACCATTGGAATTCAGGGACAGACCTGTGCCGGCACCGAGAACCAAAAAGGTTGTTCAAAGGCCTGTGCCATTTGCAAGGACAAAGATAGAGCAAACAGAGAAAGCTTTAAAAGGTTTCACAAAATCTTTTGAAATCAGTATAAAAAATAACAAAGACCCGCTTGCGCAACTGCAAAACACAAGAAAGGCTGTTGCATATAATATTATAAAATTGTTGAATGAAATTAAAGGTCTCAAATTCGTTGAAACGCTAAAGGTAACATTCGCAAAAATGACTGACGGAGCAATAGAATACAAAACCGCATATTTCAATAGTGTAGCTCAAACAATTGTGAATAATCTGGAAGTAACTGAATCACTACAGTTGCCAAAAGACCAAATAATGAATAAGATTGCAGTTTGGGTATCTGAAGGTTCAGGTTGGACTGTTGATTCAGTTGATAGTCATTATCTTAATGTTGTGAAATATCAACCGATGAGAGGCTCCTCATACATTAAACTACCAAATGAACTCAGAAACAGTGCGAAGGGTTTGATTAATATTAAAAATGAAGATAACGAATGTTTCCGATGGTGTCACATCAGACACTTGAACCCACAAGAGAAATACCCACAGAGGGTTAAAAAATCAGACAAGCAATACATTGAAAAATTGGATTATACTGGTATTGAATTTCCAGTAACTAACAAACAGTACAACAAAATAGAAAAAAAAATGAGATCAACATCAATGTATTCGGTTATGAGGAGAAACAACCTTATCCAATATATATATATCAAAAGAGAAATATGCAGACTGCTTGAATCTGCTTCTAATAACTGAAAATGAAAACAAGCATTATGTGCTAATCAAAGATTTCAATAAGTTTATGTACAATCAAACAAAGCACAAGAAAGAAAACACTTTTGTATGCACTGTCTTCAATGCTTCAGCTCTGAAAGGGTTCTGAATGATCACAAGGACAACTGCATGCAAGTAAATGGCACACAGGCAATAAAAATGCCAAACAAAGATAACAACATACTGAAATTCAACAACTTTCATAAACAACAGCAGGTACCATTTGTGATCTATGCTGATTTTGAGGCCATCACTGAAAAAATACACGGTTGCCAACCCAACAGTGATAAATCATATACAGAGGCTTATCAGAAGCATACTGACTGTGGCTACGGCTATAAAGTAGTTTGTTGTTATGATGATAAATACAGCAAACCAGCAGTAATATACAGGGGTGAAAAGGCTGTGTACAAATTTATGGAAGCTATGCTGGAGGAAGTCAAATATTGCAAGAATGTTGTGAAAAAATTTTTAACAAACCATTGAAAATGACTAAAGATGATGAAGAGAAATTCCGAAAAGCCAAAGTTTGTCACATTTGTAAGACAAAAAAATACACTGACAAAGATATCCGAGTTCGAGATCATTGTCATATTACCGGCAAGTATAGAGGTTCTGCTCACCAAGATTGCAATCTGGAACTCAGAGTGAACCCAGATGAAATAAAGATACCAGTCATATTTCACAATCTAAGAGGCTATGATAGTCATTTTATTATGCAGGAGATTGGAGCCATTGTTAAGAAGCACACTTACAAAAACAAGAAAGGTGAAGACTGTCAAATGAATATCAATGCTATCCCAAATAACATGGAGAAGTATATGGCTTTCATGCTTGGCAATCACTTGACCTTCATTGATAGTTTCCAGTTCATGAGCTCCAGTTTGGAAAAACTTGTAGGCAATCTACCAAAAGAAGCCTTAAAATACACCTCACAAGAGTTCAAGGGAAAGGATCTTAATTTGATGGCGCAAAAAAGTGTTTATCCTTATGACTATATGGATAGTTTCGATAAATTTAACCAAAAGCTGCCGTCAAAAGAAGAATTGTACAGTGTATTGAGTGATGAGCATATATCAGATGAAGACTATGCGCATGCTCAAAATGTGTGGAATACATTCTCAATCAAAAATATGGGCGATTATCATGATCTGTACCTTAAACCAGATGTACTCCTACTGGCTGATGTATTTGAAAACTTCAGAAAAACATGCCTTGAGTACTACAAACTGGACCCCTGTCACTATTTCACATCTCCAGGGCTATCTTGGGATGCTATGTTAAAGATGACAAATATCAAACTGGAATTAATGACTGACATTGATATGTTCCAGTTCATTGAAAAGGGTATGCGAGGTGGTATCAGCTATATAGCCAACCGTTACGGCAAAGCAAATAACAAGTACATGAAAGATTACGACGAGAAGGCGCCCTCGAAGTACATAATGTATCTTGATGCTAATAATTTGTATTATTATACAATGCTGATGCTATCTCAATTTTGATTGGCTAAAAGCACCCCGCTAATTCTAGATGGCGCTGTGTCATCGCGTCACATCTACAGACACTGGCGTTTATGCATGTAGGTATGACGCGTTTTTGCAGACAATGGTTTTCGTCACCTGACAAGCTAGCCGGCGGTTTGAGCAAGATTGTAATGTCAACATTCATTAAACGCAAATCGGGAACATTTTTCATAAGACCGTACAACTTAACTTTAGAATTTTGTTCAAAAGTTTCAGTTCGATTCAGTTTTTCCTGAAACGTTTTCAGATGTTTTAAGCTTAAATCCTTTCTGTAAACCTTTAGAATTCCGCTTTACACGTTATTCACGGCTGTCATTAATAAAGATGTTTACACTGAAACGTGTCATTGCGTGGCTTACTTTGTTGTTGTTCTGTGAAATGTCTCAACGCTTGTACATTTATAATTGTATAATAAAACAATTATTGGATTCGGTTTTCGCATGATAGCGAAATTATCAAGGCCTCGGTTTGTGTTATCCGCCTCAGCCTTCGGCTTCGGCAGATAACACAAACCTCGGCCTTGATAATTCTCGCTATCATGCTCAACCTCATCCAATAATTGCTTATGGTTGGGCTATGAGTCAATACTTACCAACCGGTGGTTTCAAATGGTTGACAGAAAAGCGGATCAATAATTTAGACCTGGCTAAGTATAAAGAAGACAGCAACAAAGGTTTGATACTTGAAGTTGACCTTGAATACCCCCAAGAGTTACATGATCTTCACAATGACTATCCACTGGGACCGGAAAAAGTTAAAGTGACTGGGGACATGCTATCAGATTATTGTAAGAAAATAGCTAGCAAATTCAATATATCAACTGGTTTGGTACATAAACTGATACCAACATTAAGCAACAAAGAAAAATACGTGCTCCATTATAGGAACCTCCAATTATATACTGATCTCGGTTTGAAAATAACTAAAGTCCATCGAGTTCTAGAGTTCAATCAGTCCGCATGGCTCAGGCAATATATTGATTACAACACTCAGAAAAGAACTAACGCTGAAAATGCCTTTGAGAAAGACTTCTTCAAACTCATGAATAACTGTATTTGGAAAAACGATGGAAAACCTCAGAAAGCGAGTAGACGTCAGATTGGTGACTGATGAGAAGAAGCTATTGAAAATGGCTGCTAAACCGACATATGTTAGCAGTAAAATCTTCAATGAAAATCTAGTAGCTGTTCATAAGATAAAAGAAACACTTACTTTAAACCGGCCAGCATATGTAGGAATGTGTATCCTTGATCTAAGCAAGACACCGATGTACGAATTCCACTACAACTACATTAAAGGGAAGTATGGAAACAAGGCGAAGCTGCTCTTCACAGACACTGACTCATTGACCTATGAAATTGAAACCCAAGACGTCTATAGACATTTCTGGAAGGATAAAAATAAATTTGACAACAGCGACTACCCAGAATGCTCTCCATATTTCGATAAGGCGAATAAAAAAGTAATTGGTAAATTCAAAGATGAGGCTGCAGGAGTTCCAATTTGTGAATTCATCGGTCTACGATCGAAAATGTATAGCTATATGAAAGACAGCCAAAAAGGAGGGAAGACAGCGAAAGGAATTAAGAAGAATATTATTAAGAATAACATCAAACATGAAAATTATAAAGAGACACTATTTGATAATAAACAGATGCATCATAGAATGAAAACAATCAGAAGCCAAAACCATCAACTAGGAAGTTATGAGATAAATAAAGTATCACTCAGCTGTTTTGATGATAAGCGGTATATTCACGATAATGGCGTGACAAGCTATGCATATGGACATTATCAAATCTAGCTGTTGCGGTGTTTTTATCGCCTCAAACCCACTGATTTGCCCAGTTCAGGATAGTATTGTGAGTTTTGTTGTATATTTAATTTAAAATACTGCCCTCTTTCTGACCCTTTACCCGAAGAATTAGCATATGTGACAGGAACATTTGTCGGGGGGTTTCCCTTTCGAATGAGTCATCAAACTACGTCACTATGTTTAGGGGATTCTAGATTTTCCGCTTTTTACACATGCGTATTATTTTTTATCTTTGAAAATTTCATTTATGTACCACAAGCATAAAAACGAAAATACAAACGCAAATATAAGGGTTTTTTACACAGATAAAGTGTGGCTTGTATACAGAGTATCTAACGATTGGAAAAAGCGGGGACCTTTCGTTAGCGAAATGTATACAAGCCACCCCGTGGAATAACGAAAAACCCCCGCCGTTATTCCATGGGTTAAAAAAATAAAAAATAAAAAATAAAAAAATCACCCTGAGATGGTGTCGGATTGTTGGGTAGAGCTATAGTGGACCTTAGGCTTGACAGAAGTGCCGGTTCAATCTCAAGCCGGAGGGTGAAAAAAACAATTAAACAAATACTTGGCCCTAAGAGGGTCTGATAGGGCCAGAGCGGAGTGGAGGTGGGAAAAACATAAATGATAGTGCTCTGGTGGTGTGGAGGTGGGAATACAAAAAAAAAAACAAAACAAAAAACAACCTCTCATGAGGGACGGGTGGTGATTCAAATTCCAAATTAAGTCCCTCAGGAGAGGTTCTGGTGGCCACCAGTTTTGCTATTTTTTTTCTGCATCTTTAATTGCTTCAACAAATTATGTAACCATCGGATGGTTCCACGTGAGAAATAGTAGCTATAGGCGATGACTCATTTCCTGTTTTTCCGAGAATGTCACGCTTGGTGATTTTTCCGAGAAAGTCACGCATTTTAATACGAGATCAAAAATAAAATAACTATAGTTATTTCCAAATTCCGAGATCATTTTGCTAAATCAGTATGTGATTCCATTTGATTAATTTTTGATCTGGTACCCCCAAACACTATACTACTCACTGACGTTGGGAGCAGGTCAATTGTGGGTTCATATGTTCCCGTGAAAGAAATGAGTGTGAATGACATATGAAATAAATCATATATGAACTGCGGAAATGAAATCAAATGAAGAATGATCCTCGCAGTTGTGAACGCAATTTATGCAATAGCGAAAAGAAGCCTGAAAAAATTTCAGGACTTCAACGGGGTTTAAACCCGTGACCTCGCGATTACCGGTGCGATGCTCTAACCAACTGAGCTATGAAGTTACTGACGTTGGGAGCAGGTCAATTGTGGGTTCATATGTTCCCGTGAAAGAAATGAGTGTGAATGACATATGAAATAAATCATATATGAACTGCGGAAATGAAATCAAATGAAGAATGATCCTGACAGTTGTGAACGCAATTTATGCAATTGCGAAAAGAAGCCTGAAAAAAATTCAGGACTTCAACGGGGTTTGAACCCGTGACCTCGCGATTACCGGTGCGATCCTCTAACCAACTGAGCTATGAAGCCACTGACGTTGGGAGCAGGTCAATTGTGGGTTCATATGTTCCAGTGAAAGAAATGAGTGTGAATGACATATGAAATAAATCATAAATGAACTGCGGAAATGAAATCAAATGAAGAATGATCCTCGCAGTTGTGAACGCAATTTATGCAACTGCAAAAAGAAGCCTGAAAAAAAATTCAGGACTTCAACGGGGTTTGAACCCGTGACCTCGCGATTACCGGTGCGATGCTCTAACCAACTGAGCTATGAAGCCACTGACTTTGGGAGCAGGTCAATTGTGGGTTCATATGTTCCCGGCTTCTTTTCGCAATTGCATAAATTGCGTTCACAACTGCGAGGATCATTCTTCATTTGATTTCATTTCCGCAGTTCATATATGATTTATTTCATATGTCATTCACACTCATTTCTTTCACGGGAACATATGAACCCACAGTTGACCTGCTCCCAACGTCAGTGGCTTCATAGCTCAGTTGGTTAGAGCATCGCACCGGTAATCGTAAGGTCACGGGTTCAAACCCCGTTGAAGTTCTGAATTTTTTTCAGGCTTCTTTTCGCAACTGCATAAATTGCGTTTACAACTGCGAGGATCATTCTGCCTTTGAATAGTAGTAATGTTAATAAAAATACTACTGCTGCACTGCAACTGCTACACTGTACTACTAATGCTAATTAATGTCAACATCAAAATTTACTACAGCTATAATAACCCCAGCACCAGGCAATATCCTTGACGATGTAACAGCAGAAGATTTCCTGTGCGCTATCGCAAGAGGAAAGGAAAGTCTTAGCACTCTGCATTCACAATGGTGAGTTTAAGCAGAAAACCACATAACCAAATCACATGAATACTCAGCATTATACAGTACATAGGACTAAATATTACCAAAGACATATTATAATAAATAGACAAAATTTCAAAAAAAGAATAATATGCATACGTGTATAATATAGACAGATGCTGAAACACACAACACACACCATGCACACACATGATTATATATAGATATTAAACAAAAGCAAAGAGTGACGTGAGTTATTAGTTAGGGGCATGTCAGTTCAAATTATATTTCTTAGTCCACAATTATTTGTTGTTTCATTGGCAGGTGGAAATTCAGTGAAGAAGAAGGAACATCGGTAAGAATAATAATCCAAATCTCCAAAAATCATGATTTTAAAAGCAGACTTAAAATTTTAGGAACAAATTAAACAACCATGCAAGCCAGGCCAATTCTGACAATTATTAGACTGACATTTCTTTCAACAATAATCAGAAGGTAAATAAATACAAAACTCAGAGGCGTAACGATAGCCATATATCACATTATTATGTGACAACAGAGCTGTAAGCTGCTTAAATTAGGATTTGCTCACTCGACAGCTAAATTTCAATAAGTATGTCTCTAATGATGGTCGTACCTAATTCTCCCACAGCACGCCGATCAACAGCCCACAGTAAATGAAAACGTTGAAGAGGTAGGTCCTGTGAAGATTTATTATGTCTACCCTGAGCCATGGGAGGGTATACACAGTCCTCACGTTTAAAACCCAAGTAGTTGAAAGTAAGCATATATGTAACGGCAGAGCTATGCCTTGTTTCATTTAAAAATGTATGTATTGACTGTTGTAGCAAGTAAGCATATATGTAGTACTTGAATAAACAATTCTCCTTAAAAATTGATAAGTCTTTTAGTCCTTCCTTTCTTTAGTTTGGAAATGTATGAATTAACTTGTGTACCTACTTTCCCCACCGGCTAACAGTGATCAACTGCCTGCAGAGGCATCCAAAACAAGTGACCAAAAGGTAGGTGTTTTCAAGTGCATTCCAAGTAACACGCTAACCCTGATTTTAACCATCAACGCCAACACATGAAAGGGTAACCCTCTTTAAAACACAAGTTGTTGAAAGTAAGCATATATACTCTTTTCGGTTTTGTAACGACACGCTGACACATTTGAGAGAAGTCGACCTTTCAAAGCACGTGCTTCTCGCCGAAAGTCTAGTCGTAGCCGATGTCAACTTAAAATTAGCTTCTAACGTAAAAGCTGTCTAGCTTTCAGCTCTCCGAGTATTGAATCACGCGAAACACATCCTTGTGAAGAAAGTGATCTCGACACGAGATCGAGATAGCTTTCTCCACAAATTTCACATTCTTTGACACCACGTGAAGAAACACTGACTTCAGTACCTCAACTAGATTGCAAGGAATCTAAACGCGAAACGGCCTTTCGCCGCTTTTCTGACCTCTGATTTAGTCCTTAACATTCCATGTTTAAACAGCAAACAGCGAAATTAAACCACGAGGTGGGCATTATCGCACGGGCATTTGACGTATTTCAGGAATTCAAAATGGCATTGAAAGGGTTGTCCCGTCCAAAGGAATTTCTGCAAAGATCCCTTTTGGTATACAGGACACCCAAGAAATCACATGAACACCAAGAGATTAGAAAGCGTTCCCCTTCGTCGAACACAATTAGTATTTGCTTTGTTAAATTTCGATATTTATCAAGTGAGTGTTGTATGTTATTTACCCACAGCATGCTCCAGGTAAACAGCCTACAGCTGAAGCTAGTGACAGTGACAAAGAGGTAGATACCTTGAAGATTAATTGTGTATACCCAGAGCCTTGGGAGGGTGACTCTACCTGTCCTCACCTCAAACTCAAATTGTTAAAAGTAAATAAATGTAGCTATGCTTCTTAGAATAGTCTTTGTTAGTTAAATTTGTCAACAAAAACAACAAAATAACTGCATTGCAAAGCCAATATTTTACATTCAGGAAAACCTTACGAGTGAAATACATACAGGTCTCTTCTAGATGACATACATAACTTTCCTTTTCTCACACATAGATTTCATTCAAAGGGGAACAAATTATTCCAGAGGATCTTTCAACAACTGTTGAAGGTAAGGAGTTATCAGTTCTTTCACGGTTTAAGTGATTGGAGCATATCATTCTTGTGATTAAAGTTCTGGGAAAGGCATTGATGGGTTGAAATCATGTAGATGACGACACCATAGGCCCTTCCATATTGATAACAAAAAACTAAATACTATAAACGATAAGTTAATGTCACCCATCAAAAAACACAATAATTACATGGAAATGTGTTGAAAAGTTAAGTAAAAACAAAAACAAAAGAGCAAAAAAGAAACAGTCAAAACCAGTGAAGGCAACATGTCATTGGCTAAAATCCATTTGAAAACCAGTCATTTTAAAGATTAAACTGGGCCAGTTAATGTCCCGTTCCATCCGTACACAACAGTTTGAAAATTAAAAATTAACTGACTGGTGTAAATTGAAAGTCACCTTTAGTTAGTGAATTCATAAAGAAATACTGTAGCTAAGGTTGACACAACAATTTTGTTTTTCAACAGATAACCCAACCTCTGAAACTGAAAAGCCAGAAGAGACAGTAACACAAAGTAAGTCTTATTTGGAAAATAATTGACCAACACACATCTGGAAGTTGCCTATTTGATAAAAAAAACTGGAAGCCTACAAATGAGCCGTATTCAGAGATTATTAAAAGGAGAGAAAAAGAAATTTAAAAAAATTACTGAAAATTTCATGAATAATACCCACACATTGAACACCATGATTCTTGATAAAGCACATTGCTGAAATTTCAAAGTCAATGTTAATCTTTACAAAACTATGATTATTTTTTAAACAGTATTCTCCAATGTTCTTCACTATAAATGAATCATAATATTGGACTCTTTAAATGTGAAAACGTTGTGGCTTTATTCACTTATAATAAGCAATTAACATTCATTACTGTTGTTTCTTGATAGGTGAGGGAAACACAGAAGAGGAAAAGAAAAGAAAAAAGAAGCAGAAAAGATAGAAACGAAAAGAGGAAAAGAAAGAAGCAGGAACAAGATTATAGTCAAAAAAATTAGACAAACCGTTTTTTGTGAGGGGGGGGAGGAGGGGGTTTTATTGTTTATATTAAGGAACACTGTTAAATTTTTGAACAGGTTGTTTAAAAACTAATT
>JAEMWC010000266.1:842500-847500 GCA_016490735.1 Pachyseris speciosa
TTACTACTAGCACGGATTCTTACTAGTTTAGATAGTATGCAACATCGAAATGCCAAAATAGTGGCAAAGGGTAATTTTGATTAAGAATGGGAACTCCCCACTGGTTATTATCATGACTTCATGTTGAAGAAAAAAAAAAACGCTGCAAGAATTACAGGATACTGGTCAAAGACGCATCCTTGCTCGGTGTTCAGCTACGCTAACTAACAAAGTAACCATGAACCATGGACGGAAATCCTGGTGTTATGAGAAGGGGAACAAAAGTGGCGATCTAATTGGCGTAATTTAGAAAGCAAAGGACATAAAAGCAGAGACTTATTCAACGCATAATGATTCTAAACTCTGTGTACTATATTTCGGCTAGCTAACCAAACCAGCCGAAACCTGATAGGGTGCAATGTGAATTTATATTGGAAGGGGTGTTTCATAATAGCTAGTCAAGCCTCCTCCGAGGTTTGTTGCCAAGATGAGCAATTAATGAATAAATTATAGGAAGCCAATAAGACAATTCGGCTAGGCCTTAGTCATACACGTTCGGGTAGAACAGGGAAAGGAAAGCAACCAGAGGCTAGGGATATTTAACTTTCTCATTCCTTCCTTCCATTCCTCCTTCCCTCCAAACCCCCCCCCCCCCGTCCCTCCCACCCTTCCTCCCTTCCCTTCAGTCTTAGTCCGTCTTTCTTTTCTTCCTTCCACCGTCCTTCCATCAGTCCTGCCTTCCTTTCTTCCTTGAACGCTTTCTATCATTTTGCTGTTTTCTTTGTTTCTTGTCTTTTTGTTATTATCCTTTTCGATAACATTAAAACAATGGAGGGCAAAGTGTTGGTCAGCAGGTTGAAACGATTTTGAGTGACATTTCTTTTATTTCAATTCTTCCCAATATTCTCCTTTCTTGGATAGATCCAAACGAGTAAGCAACTGTATTTATTCACATGCTCTTAGTCAGTTGTGTCTTTTAAAGGTCCGTAATGCGAAGACTCTAAGATTTCTCCGATGTTCATCATTGGTGTACTCAAAGAGGCAGCCTTTCAGACAAAAAAAAACTGAGCGAAAATTTTCACAAACCTTGCTAGAATTGTACTTAACTCAGTTAAAGAACAGGGAGATAAAGAAAGGCAAGATCGAGTCATGATGGGGAACGGAAGCTTCAGTGCTACTATAACCGGTAACAGCGTGACGAGAACAACAATGTTGCAGTGATTCACTGTTTTATGTTCACTAACATTGTTGCCCAGAAGGCGACTGATCGATCATGATCGTTGTTTACAGTGCTGCAATGGCCACTTCTGTCGTGAGAAACTTCATTTTAGTCTTTGTCTTCTACAATAACAAGAGCATGAGGAATACTGTCAATTGTTGCGTAATGAACATGGTCTTTGCAGACTTTCTGGTCACCTTAGCATACATGCCCTGCATGGTGAAGCGAATTGTTGATGGCTTGGAATGGAAAGCGCGCTGGACCATACGACACATCATCTGCAAAACTGTATCTCTTTCCCAATAAATTTCCAGCTGCGTGTCCATCTTAACCGTTGTTATCATAGGTTGAAAGGTTTTTGGTGGTAGCATTCCCACTGCGAGAGGTATTATCAAATAATTTTTCTTTAACGTTGCTATTTAGCACTTTGCTTATGTCACTGGCTGCTCGATCTCCAATGCTGTACGCCGTAAAGACATTTGCCTACTGGTGAGCTTGGTTGTTTTGGTTTGAATTCACTCTTTGAGTTTTACAACCGAAGAAGCCAGAAAGTTTTACCACACGTTTATGTTCATAACTTTCTACGGTCTTCCTCTCCTCGGCATAAAAACGTTGTATAACGCAATATTCATCATTGTAAAGCTTAGATAAGGGCTGATCAACAATGCTACAAGCGATCGAGCTTTAGCTATCAACGGTCACCACAGCTTTTCTACTTTACTGGCTGTTGCATTTCACTGCGCTGCCCCTAGAGGAGTTATGCGGTGTTGTAAGAGTCGTGCGAGGTGCATTTTCACAGGATTTTCTTGGGGTATGTGAACAACCCTTGTCACCCAGTTATATGTTTAGTATTTAGCGTTAATTATAGAAACGGGACAAAACGAGGTTTTCTTGGAAAAATGAAATGGAAAAGACCACCAAGACATGTTTTGACTGGGAGCGTACGAAAGGATCGTTCGATCTCGAACATCGCACTTTCACATGTTAAAACCTTGCAACCGGATTCAAGTGTCCAGTAGGGCAGCGTAATCAATAAAAAAGGTGTGACATATGACGACAATCATGTAAGTTGTAAATCCTGTTCTTAAGGTTTTATAAAATTTCGTTATGCACAAGGTCAAATACAGTTCTTTTGAGGAGAAGTTACGTAATATGCATGGACATTTGAATAAATAAAGCATGCCAGGCTTTTCTTGCAATGACATGGTTGACTACTTATACGTAGGAAGTGAAAGATTTAGTTAATCAGAATTGAAGGTCCACCCATTTTTTTCTTTTGATACGTCCAACAGCTGTACTGCTTCAAGGCCCAGCTAATCCTATTATTTCATGGCCAATCGCCCTTGTTTCTGTAATGTATTATTTGTTGCATTCTTCAGCTTTACTGATCTTGCTCGTTGTACCAGGTGTGACATCATGAAAGCTGCTGTCTCTGGATTGAATTCCTTAGTGGTCTCACGGAAGGCACAAAATTACTATTTGATGCCAGTTTATTTTATTTTAATTATTGTTTTGTGTCTCTGTTGTGCATGTGATGTTAACTGTTTGCTAGGTGTTTTTGTTATGTTCACATCGCCAACAATTCCGGTCACTCGCCCGCATTAGGCTAGCGGTTTCACAACAAAATGCCTGTGAACATGGACGCCAATTTTATGAAGATATCTATGAAGGCACAGAACAAATTGTAAATATTCGCAATCGCGAATTTTGTTTTCAATTTGCCGGACCAGGATATTGATGCCACAAGTAAAAGCAATCTTTTAAAATATAAACAAGAATAAAATGAGTGTGAAAAACACGTCCTTTGACTGTCTCTCGTAAACAAAGATATAAGATATATTACGTACAAACCCTTTAATTTAGGTGGCGCAACCGCGTGGTTCCGAAGCATCAACATGGCATAAATCTTTTCCAGAGCTAGGTCCTCCATTTCCCGGACCGAACATCTGTAGTGAACCCTCTCCGGGTTCAGCAATTTAAAATGTGAAGCCCCGAGCGATTTTCCATCCTCGTCCATTTTCTGCCGTAAAACGGTAGAAAAGTCCACGTTAAAACTGTAAAATCCACATTTTTCGAATGACCACATTTTGGCTGTCTTTTGTCCAAATTTCTTGCAAAAATTATCGTTTGAAAGCTAATGTTGCGGCCTACTTTCCTTTTAGCAAATTACTTTCCTCAGCGCTTTCTGTATGAGCGAATCTTTAGTATATATAAACAACAAATTCTGACCCTCGAGTCGCGGCGACAGAGCCCGCTTATATTCAAGAAGCAGAGCAGCGGTAAATGCCACCTCACGTAAGTCGCGCGGAAATGTCGTGACTGAAATAGTTGGCGATGTTTTTTTTTTTTTTATCGGTGGCAAGTTGCTTGTTTGATGCGATTATAATTCGGCTATTGCTCCATTTTTCCGAAAAATAAAATCCCTCGGTTTTTGCGCACGAATGTAACAAATTAATGTCATTCTGGTCGGCTTTGCATATTTAAACATATTTCTAAATTCATTTTGATTTGAAACAACTAAGCACTCTTACAGGTGCTACAACTTATCTACCCCTCATTTCTCAATGCTCTTTTCAGCTTGTATTTTCTCACAGGAAAATTTAGTCTCCTAACATTTTCGGGCAACTTATGAAATTATCAATATAAACAGACTTCAAACACCATCACTAACTTAAAAATGTCTCGTTGGGTGCCCCTGATTGGAAAAAAAAAAAAAGACGAAATTATTATGTGCTTGACGTTTGTGCGTGTATCATAACAAAATTCAATTTCAACTTTCTCAAGAAAATGTCCAAAGCTGCTCTCCGGGGTAGTCCAATTTACTCTGCTTTGCATCAAGCTTGTTAATTTACGTAGATCAGTAAAAAACGCTAAGATTTTGTGCGTCCCCAAGTGAGAGAAAAAGCCGGCCTGGGAACGAGGTTGAAATTTAATATATGTTTGTCTCAGCCTTTCAGCAACGCAACATCGTTGTATGTGTGAGAATGAATACAGTCATGTCCGATACTGTCGACATGATATGAGTGGAAAAATGCGTTTTACAACTCGTACGAGTCGACAACTTGTATCGACTTGACAGACAGAGTTGTCGTGTGGAAAATGTATCTTATTAGTTCACCCAAGGGTCCGCTTCGTAAAGTTGACGAGTTGTACGAGTCGTACGAGTGGACAAAATTATTGTCGACTCGACAAAATAACTTGTCGAGTGGAAAAATGCATCTCATTAGCAGAAAGATTAACATGGCGGAAAAACGAAACAAGCGCGCTACACGTATGAATGCCTCGTTCTCTAAGCCACGAGCAGAAAGAAGCGACGAAGCGTGCGTTACTGGTTTACTCCTCGTTCTTGAAACCACAAGGGGAAAATCGCAACCGGCATAAACAAGCGCGCTACTCATGTGCATGCCTCCTTCTTTAAGCCACGAGCAGAAACAAGCGCGCGTTGGGCCATTCCATTTTTTATCCGTATCCCCCCTATTGAAGGGTATCCTGGAATCCCCCCTCAGAAACAGTTTCTAACACATACACCCATTAAGATTTTTAGAATGGGACTTTTACCCCCCTCAGAAATCCACTCTTTTTGAAGACCCCTTCAGAAATGAATGAAATGACAATTTCAGGGAGATAATCCTTTGTTATCATTGAAATAGTACTCCTCCAACCCTTCCCCCAACTAAAACCTCAAAACATTATAGGGACCAGTCATAAAGTATTGTACAGGGAGGAGGGTGGGTGGGGGCTATGAAACTTTTTTTTGAAAAGGCTGCTTTGCACTGAACTCCCACCAAAATCATACAGAAGT